>CABEEJ010003274.1:29322-86061 GCA_901482245.1 Timema douglasi
TTATTTGAGGGGATTTTTTTTTTAAAGATTTGTTGCATATCAGAACATGTAACCTCACAATTTCACTCACCACCACCACCACCACCACCACCACCCCCCAATATTTATAATAATGAATAAACAATTAAAAAGTAATTTGACATTTGTCATATTTGAAGGTACGTCAATAAAATAAAATTAGCTGTACCCAGCATACAAATTTGTAAGCAAGCTTAGCAATTTTTTTCGATACAGCTGATATTTGTGGAGTTGTGGGCGAAATTCTAAAAATTGTAGGGATCACTATTCCGTATTATTATTTTTAATAATGGATACCATGTATGTATAAGTGTCTAGCAATTCCTATTCTAAGTAAAATTTATTTGTTTCAGAAACAGACATTGCCATTACTGTGAAACAAAGTATTTGTAATATACTATTGTCTCAATATAGTTGATTTCGAGGGGAAAAAATATGTTTTATTTTGTATGTTGTCTTGACAAACCCTGAATTTGTAATATTTGTGTAACTCACTAATTGGAGTTTATTGTGAATTTGTAATTGTGATGATCACATAGTATTTGTTTTACTATCGAAATCAATTATGCCACCCAAACGAAAAGCCAACGTTCGGGCAGGACAACGTCTGTCGGGTCCACTAGTATATATATAAATTAATAAGATGGCCAAACACACTCCAAAAGACTTTGGTTCAAATGAAGTTGAGAAACCATGATATCTTGATTAGTAAACTTTCCTTTTTAATAAATCTTAACATTTGCATTGATATAAAACTACTCTAAAGCTTTTATTGAGTTTTAACTGTACTCATTAAAATGTAAATAAACATAATAGTATTTTATCTAGAAACAAATCACTAAAATATTAGAAACTTTTCCTAACGATGTTTATTTTAGAACAACCTTTTGTTGATCAAAAGAGAACAAATGGCTTTACAACAAAAAAAAGTTTAAGAATTATTTAAAACTTGTTTGTAAATTCTTAACGAGGTGCTGGATCAGGTAAGATACGAGTGATTCTTAGCTTGCTATAAGTGTGGTCAAATATGATTTAAACTACGAGCAAAAGTGACTGGGACCGTAGCTAGGCAACCGGGTGTGCGTCTCAGCGTGGCGGGCTGGCATGGGGTAGCCCATCAGACCCCATGTTTCACAGGTTAAAAAAAAAACTCCATAGAGTCAGCCCAAAATCGAGCCATAGTGACCGAGTGAACGCCGTTTTGTTGGTGAAGGTAGTTCTAACTCTTGTGGATGGAGGGTGTCATCTGATCAGCACAACGAACCCTTCAGCTGTTAATCTCCGTTATATATAGTGGAGCTACTATTTCATTCAAATAGCTCCTCATTTGTTTTCACAAGGCTGAGTTGACCCCATTCCAGACCCAATGAGTCACAGAAAATATGGAAGTGCCAAGGATAAAACCCGGGACCTCTGCAAAGAAGAACCTTAGCAAAAAAACTACTAAATTAACGCTTATGTTTCTATATTCCAAACCATGTGTCATACAGCTGTCACTTTTGACATGTGGTTTCAACTTTGAGCACTGTGATGTTAGTGTAGTAACCTTTTGTCAAGGTTGGCTACTCTAGCAGTATTTCTCAAACTTTTCACAATAGAGGACCCATATAAGGTTTCGATGCTTATGTAGACCACCCACCTTAATATTCTACCCACCCATCCCTTTTCAGAGATCAAAACTTGTATTAATGGACGTATTTATCAAACCTTAATACAGTCTACATTTTTATTAAACTTTATTTCTTACGCACATGTCACATTTCACTTGGAGCACAAAGTATTGTTGAGTTAGTGGACTTAGCTTGTCAATCTTGTAATCTTTATTATAATATTTATTTTTACTCTGTGGTTGGAGGTCGAATATAAACATAATACATGTGTTTGTAGTCTTTGGAGTCTAACTGCAAGATCATCCGTCAAGTCACTCATTCATTACACACTAAATTCACGTTTTTCAAACTGTGCTCCACCATAGTTATTTCAGGCTTCATGAGGCCATTTTAGAATATTCCTTGTTTCTCACACTACAAAATACCATCAGTAATTAGTAATGCTAATTTTTTCTAATTTGAATAATGGACGTTTGCCAAAGGCGAAGCAAGAACGTGTGATTTTTCAAACTGTTTTGTACTTGTAAAGGTTGACTGTTATTATTGAAATTTCATAATATTAGTGTAAACACTCTTATAAAAGCTTCAACATGCATTTTTTCTGGTGCAAGGTCTCTTTCGCCCAGTCTAAACAGTTTAAAGGCCCGTGTATTACATCACAATGTTTGAAATTCGAAATGACAAGGGATTGGATAAGAGTGCATTTAATAGTTATCACCGTCATAACCTGCTTCGGTGGCCGCACGATCCAAGGCATCACTCATGTTAGACTTGACTGCCGATGATAGGGAGATCAGGGTTCGAATCTTTGTCAGCTGTATTGAGGCTGGTTTTCCTCGCTCTCCCTCCACGCAAATGCTGATACACTTCCTCTAAATTCAACCTTCCTCACCCCTAATTCATTAGCGTAATGAGTAGCTATTTGTATAGCGTGAACAAGTACTAAAACGTGGTTATATATATATATATACACATATACATATATATACAATATATTCATTGGTAAAAATGATTGCAGCTTCTTATGGAAGGGGACGAGAGAAAAAGCCAATATTTATGCAGTTTTTATGGCAAAACTTTGTTTGACAAAATAAATCAAATATTGCTCCAGTACAAATATAGAGTTTAATTTTCTTCCCATGTTGATATCAACAGTTCCTGATTATCTGTCATGAGCATGGTGACGTTATCTAACAAACTTTTTAAATGAATAGAAAAATGTTGTCATTATATTTCCGAACACCCTTGATAGATATCTAAGAAATTTTGAGGTTAGCTTATCATATGAAGAAAATTAAATTCTGTGTTTGTATTGGAGCAATATTTTATTTATTTTGGCTAAAATAAGTTTTACCATAATAACTGCAAAGATTGCTTTTTCTCGCGTCTCCTCCCATCCCACCTTAAGTAGGTGCAAACCAAAACATACTTTACTACATATTTGTTTGAGATGGTTGGACCATGTGAGGTTTTCGTTTTGGTATGCAAATCAAGGTTAAACTACAGACACGAATGAAATTGGATTGTTGTTTAAATGTATTTATTGTATTGATGCGAGATTCAATGAGACTCGCAATAAACTGGATTGACGATCAACTCTAAGCTACTTCCATTTCTGAATTACGTATACTCTCAGTCGGTAGCATTGATATCTATAATATATCTGGATGGACATCTGTGGCTTAAATTTTCGAGCTGTCGTATGCATACCATTTTGTAAGAGAGAAGGAAACTTTCATGTATCTCTTTCTCACCTACACCCATACAAGGCAATGTGGCATTTTGACATCGTTGATTAATTTGATCGAATATATGAGATACATCAATGTGTGATTAGCTAAATGAAATAAATATATTAGTAAAGCTCTGAAGAGCATAATAAAGTTCGAAACTGGTTAGTTTTTTCTTTAAATAAGTTGATGTAGCCTAATATATACGATGATTTTTGAAGGAAGCTAGCTTGTAAGGCTTTATCTCGTACCAGAATCCTACCCTGTAGTTGTATTTAGATAGGATAAAATACCTTCAGAAGGAAATTCATACTTTCGTTATAAATGGCCGTTCATCCTACCAAAATATTATATAAGTTATATGATAGTATTCTGATACGAAATAAAGCCTTGCAGATTGGGATTATTACTAAAATCGGGGTTTAGTGGATACCTTATTTCCCACAAGCCTATAACCGAAACTATCATTTGAACGTAAGACTTTTACAAAAGTATATAATTTAAACAAATGTAATACAGTTTTAAGATACCGTACCTTATTTATTATATTTATTGAACTTTAAATATAATATAGTTTCTGAAACAAATATACACGCTAATAACCAACTTTAAACATAAGTGTAGTCTTGTCAGACTGTAAACAACATTGATGATAACTACATATTTAAATATGTTAAAGATTTTATTCGTATTAGTACATGCAATATTACCTCTAAAATTGAATTATATATCCTTTAATTTAAATATTTATTCAGAAAAATGTGTTATAATACTTCACTATTTTCAAACAATAACGCTTTTATCCATCAGAGACAACAACCAACTATATAATATATTTCTGGTAGGGAAAAAAGCCTTTCAGAAAACAATTCCTACGCTGAACAGACTTTATGTGTATGTCCATCCAGTTATATTATAGAGATCAATGGTCGATAGTGTGTCTAACTGCTGAATTAAGGGTCCCGGATTATATTCCTGGTATGGTCGAAAATGCATCATTGTTGAAATGCGGGTCAACCCTTTCATAGTGATGAATTAATGGCTGGGGGCTTTAGCTGTTTTGTATGTTCTAGGTAAAATTACTGATATTATCAATCAGTTCAGAAAGTGCACGTTAAATACCTCAAATAAATTAGGGACCTTGATTTGATTGTATCTTTTTGATAGTCAAAACAATTGTGTAGCACAAACAGCTAAGAAGAAAGGTACTAACTACAATTTAATATTACATTCACATTTCTTTCAATCTGCTTTTAACCTGACCTAAATAAGTAAATGGTACGGCGAACCACACAGACACTTTCTTTAATCTTAGAATAGGGATATTTACTAAAAACTTTAAAATCTGTGAAATTAAATAATATAAACTGTCGCAGAAACACTCCACCAAACAACATAAATGTAATAATATACAGTGTTACAGAAACATTGATAAAAGAGGAACCTCTCTGTCCACCAAAGAGTATAACAATTAATTTCATATCTATAAATACTCCATAAAAATTATATACAATTGTTTATAATTGATAAGCTATTGGTTTTATAAAAATATATTCTAGATTAAAATATGTTTAATATTATCAGTACAACAACTTTATAAAGTTAAATTATCTCGTATATTAAATAATTGTAAACGTAGGATCAAAATTGGAAATTTCAGCTTATGTGAAGTACCCTTAAAGTCATTTTCATGGGAAAACGAGAGAGTTGGTATTTTGTTTGTGGGGCTAATGCTCTAGATACAAAATGTAATAGAAATAGTTTGAGCTGAGTTTGAAAAAATTGTTGTTTTTTTTTCAATTTTTGCCCTTCTGTGGACTACCCTTAATTTTAGGGTTATTTATCTAGTTTCAAAAATCCCTTGAAAACCCTAGATACCAACTTTTAGTCCGATCCGTAAAATGGTTTCGGCTCTAGGCCGAGATACAACAGACACAGACGGCAACGGTTTCAGGGGGTCACGTGAAACGTCAACATTTATCAAAATCTTGAGTACAATTTTTTGATGATTACAAAATTTCTCTCTTCTAAGGGTCAAGAAAAAATATAAATGTATAAATGATGAATTTACTGTATCAAATATATAAAGAGTGTATAATTTAATATCATGTTAACTTACCATAGTGTAACATTTGAGCACATATCCAGAATATTCAACGTTTACTTTCTCTCGACCCCTCGGAGAGAGAAGTATTGTGATTGTCAAAAAACAAATTGTTTTCTTGATGCCATCCGTCTGTCTCTGTATCTGTGTGTCTGTATCTTGGCCTACAACCGAAACCATTTCATCGATCGGGCTGAAACTTAGTATCTTAGGCTTTCATTAGGTTCCCCGGAGGATTTTTTGGAATTATTTATTTGACTCTAAAATTAAGGGTAGTTTATTGAAAGGCAAAAAGGGATAAAATCGTTTTCATCATGATTCTCCAAAACGATTTTGATTAAAATTCTTATATAATCATTGTTTTAACACTAAAAACAGCATGTAAATTCTTATTTTCCCATTAAAATTATTTTGAAGGTACTTAACGTAAGCGGAAATATCCACTTTTGATAATATCTACGTTACTTTTTGAGATATGAAATAACTTATTATTGTAAAATTGTAATACTTTTAAAATTAAAAATACTTTATTTGAAATATTATACTACTATAAGGCCACATGGCTGACTCACTCACTGACATTAATGTTTACCTACTTCCAGATGAGCTAGAAACTTGAAATTTGACAAACTTCTAGCTTCTAGCCTTTAACCGACGGGAAAATTCCAAAAAGTTTAAAAAAATGTTAACCCCGAAAAAAATTCAAAATGGTGGAGCAACTTTAAAGTCGGTGCGGACCTTTCTTTGGAGGTCTCTTATGGCTAAACGGTAAGACATTTCAAAAAACTGTTCTGTAATTACATTAGTTTACAGCCATTTGCAACGAAAACGTACTGGGGGTTTGGGTACGTAGCCAAACCAATAGTTTCTGAGCTATACGTATATACATTTATATTTTTATGGAGATCTTTGAAAATTGAAATTGATTGTTTTGCTCTTTGATGGAAAGATATTTTCCTGTTTTCACAATGTTTCTGTAAGAGTGCGTGTTATTTCATTTATGCTCTTTGGAGGAATGTTTCTGCAACATTGTATATTATTTTTGTTTCATAAATCTTACTAATTTTTAGTAAATGTCCCCGACTTAAGATACAAGATACGGCACAGTTAATCTGTTAAGTAAGCAACCAACCAAATTCAATATTGAATTAATTAAAATATATTTTTTCAGCTAAAATTGAATTATATTTCTTTATTAAACTTTAAAAAAAAGTCCAAAACATCACATAATATCCAAACAATTAGAATTCCTCTATCAATATTTAAACAGGAGACCTTTGAAAGTCAAGAAAATTTAAATTTTGCTATTTTGTTTACTACTGGGTCTAGTAATGGAGCTTGAAATTCAAGTTCGATAAATTTGGTTTTGCTCAATGACTTTAAGAAACTAATTTCATTGCTCAATAAATATAACACTTAGCAACATAAGAGACGCATACATTTCATTAAAAGATATTGCAAAACTTATTTTTAAATGGCACCTCCTCCGCAGATACTCCTACGTGATAAAAAAAAATCCCAGACACACACATACGCAATAATTGGGGATTTTTTTATGTTCAACGTGTCGAAATTAAGTAATGTAGGACACGACCTGACGTAGGTGTTGGTATACCTCTCGCTAGTATCTGTGTAAAGGTGCGTTACTCACCCAAAGTAAACACACACATATATATATGTATATATAGTCCAATTTTCATAGAAAGGGGTTTATCTGACATCCAGGTCTACTTTCATATATCCATACATCAGATCATGTGATTTACAGCTATGTTTAGGGATAGGACCCTTGAATCCTTAAGGATATTCGAAGATTCGAGAAAATTTAGGATTCGAGACTAATCCTAAAAAAAATCAATTTTCCCAAGTTAAATTTGTTTTAGAGCTTTAATACTGATTATTGGTGATTCAGAACCCATTATAATAATAGGATGAACTTAGAAACCACGCCCCAGTCCAGTAATTTACCTCTGTACTGAATGTTGTAATGAATGTATTATAAGAAATTATGTTAACACTTAATAATAATAATATTATTATTATTGGCACCGCGTCTTACTACCCATTCGGTTTATACGCACTTACACTAATGTGTAATGGTAGGGTGATTGTGAGATGAAATGGAGGAACTACAGGTTAACGTGGGATCCGAACCACGGTGGAGGCCTGGCATTCCACACATTCACAAGTTGTGATTAATACACGTCTTGTAAGAGGTAAAGGAAGGATTTGGTAATCAGATAAATTTGTGCCAGGACCGAGTTAATATTTATATTTTCTATTGCTATATTATATGTATATATACTCTTATGTTCATCATTTTTCCCAAGATATAGAGTTGAATTCGTAAAAAAAAAGAAAATTGTTTCGACTAAACTCTAGTCACGTTTGATACAAATAATCAATACCTATAAAATGACACTAATAATATGGTTACATATTATCAATGTTCTACGTTTGTGTTTTCTAAAAGTTCCTTCCTATAAAAATTGTAATATAATACCGCTATATAAAATGATTGTGTATATATATGTACACCGCATATTCAAAGCGTGATGAATGAAGTAACACACAAGGTGGTGGGTGGCTTGTTAAACTAAAACACAGACGGGCAACAAGGTGGCCGATTCTTTCAGGGGCCGACCTCTCCATCACTTCCACACAGATCCTCTTTGAGTACACAGACAGGTGAACTCACGGACTGCAAGTGTAGGTTTGTTGTTATTATCAACTGAAGAGGCACTCCACCGCATGCATAATGACGTGTTTTAAACGAGAGAAAGGGGGAGTTACATCATCACGAAAAACTAGAGGTGAGGTCACCACGTGGCCCTTAATGTTTATGTGGTGTGCTTATTTATTTTTATTTGTTTATTACAGGGACTGTTAACCAGGCGTTAGCCCCCTTCAGATGTTGCCAGATTAAACTTAAACAGTCACTTAAACCCTTACCTTGCATTATTCATCTATGGTACAGCTTATAAGATAAGGCCATAGTGTTATCTGTCAAGGTAAGACTGCTGCCTCTCAGAATAAACGGAGTGTACACTTCATTTATTTGATGTATTTCCTATTAAGGTAGGGACATAAGTATTGGAGGAAATGTTGAATTCAAGGAATAAATACAAGGTATATAATAAGAAAAAGAATTAAAAATAGAATGGAGAGACGAAGAGTGATCGCGGGACTTTAATAAGTGTAAAAGTCAATCGAGGCCCAAATGAGGTTGCCGATACCTGATCTACATAGTATATCAATACCATGGTATGCTTGTTTGAGTTAGGTGAGCCGTGATATAACAACATTTTAATGTGAACTTGCACTGGTTGCAAAAGATGGTGGAGGGGGATCTGCACACCAGGGAGGGTTGAATGGAGGGGGGAGGGGGTTAAGGTCAGGCCGAAAGATGGGGGAAGGAGGAACTTTCCTTTAAAACCCCCTCCCTCACGATATGAAATCCTGATTATGTTACTGTGTGAACCCATAATAGGATTAGGCAGTTAATATATTGGCCTCCACAATTGATACATCACAGATCAGCAACGATATTATGACACAATTTTCACTCTGGAGGTCAAGGTTTCGATTCCAGTTGGTTAAACTTAATTGAGTGAAAAGTTTTTCCCATTTCTC
Source organism: Timema douglasi (assembly GCA_901482245.1). NCBI lineage: Eukaryota > Metazoa > Arthropoda > Insecta > Phasmatodea > Timematidae > Timema > Timema douglasi. The sequence continues at coordinate 38,418 of CABEEJ010003274.1, forward strand.
CACATACTACTACCTATTAGGGCTCCACATATTTACACTAATAAGGTAGTGAAAAGAAAGGTACAATTTAGATAAAATCTTTCCGAATTTGCATGGAAGGAGTGGAGAAAACTATCAAAGTGAAAACATCTCGGTACATCCAGTAAGGAGCTTCAAGCCCCATCACTGGCAAACCAGATGAGGCTGATTCTTTAGTCCACTATCCAACCGAAAACATATGTTTATAGTAGGCTATTTCAATATGTTCTCTTATATTAGATAAGTTAAGGTTAATTAAAGCAAGTATTGTCACTTTTCAACTTTATTGCACAGTTTCCTTAAGGTAGATAGCTTAAGTCACTATTAACTAATGGTAATGTGTGTGCTCATAAGCCTGTTTCCTAAAGTTTTATAGCTTATGTAAATGAGAACAAATATGTTGATCTTTTAACTCTATTCGTCTCACTCCCGTTAGATTAAATTTGTCTCTGAAATCCAACAATGCTTTAATTAACCTTCTTCATCCTGAACCTTAGATAATATAATAATAGTAATATTTAGCACCGCGTCTTACTACACGTTCGGGTTATACGCTTTAAGTACTAATTACTCTAATGGATTAGGAATTGGGGAGGTTTAATTAGAGGAAGTGAACCCGCATTTGCGTGGAGGGAGAGTGGAAAACCATTTAGGACCCCCCCCCCAGTTCACCCGACCGAGATTCGAAACTCGATCTCCCCGTCCTCAGCGGTCGATCTCAACACGACAAGCGCGTTAGCCAACTACGCCACCGAGGTGGGTCTTAGATAATAAAGCTGTTAGCCTGTTCTGGAACTGCAGAGTACAGATGATACGAGCAGTGTAGTCATTACTATCCACAGCCCACATTGCCAGAAGCCAGCACCTTTGACTCCAAGAGGTCCACCACTCTGACCAATACCACCCACCAGGAAGAATGGGGCAACACTTTTAGCTTCTTGATTCGCCTCCACGCGTGGGGCCATCGTCATCCATGTCCCGATACCCCACACGCCTTCTTATAGCATGTCCGTCTGACGAGAGAGCAGTGGGAAGAACAGCGTATCGCAACACTCACTTATTTTCCCAAACAGTGCGAGGGTGTTTTTTTTAACTTCAGATTTTATAAGTGTGACCTTATTGGGTTCGCTGACATTAATTAGAGGAACTTGTTTATTGTTGTTTGGTCCTCAAGGAAGTTTTTACAAGCACGTACATCCTGCGATTATCAACTTGGGGCTGTAGCCCATCTTCTAATTGTCTAGTTTAAACCTCAACTGGCGTATATCTTTAATTGGGACAGAGAGGGCAGTGAAAACATCTATGGCCGTGATATGGCTGTGAATGACCTTAATCTTTTAAGAGTTCCTGTTTTTTAATAAGAGTCTATCTTTAAGATGGGGTGCAAGGAAACTTGATTCAAGTTATGTATTTTTTCAGTTTTTACAACAAACCAATATTCTATACCCCTCCCAAAAAAAGTCTTTAGCAGATGCGTTTAGTTTGATTTTATATATATTGTAATCCAATTAGTACTTGAATATCTGTCATAAGCATGTTGTCCCATAACATACCCTTTTAAAATGAAAATAATGTTAAAATTTCACGATGCACCTGACAAATATTTAAGAAATGTTGAGATTACCATGCGTAGAAAATAAAAATAAACGTAACTACTGAAACATTTTATTTATTTTGGTCAAAAAGTGTTTTTTGTCATATAAAATGTAAAAATATTGTCCTTGATTCGTATTCACTTCCATCCTATCTTAAGGTCATTTAAAACGTATCATTGTCTTAATTATTGGGTTTCAACAGAATGAGATAGAATAGTTTTGAGTAAAAAATCATAATATTGGTTGGATTAATACATAAAATAGAAGATAAAATAAGAGAAGATAGTGTGTATTATGGGCGTCGGACCTTTGGCACCTTCATTTCGAAAAGTGACCCGTTTAGACCATTATATTGAGTACATGACGTTTGACGCAGTTTAAGATAGTAAATGGGAGGTCGTTTGGACGAACCGAGATAAGACGTATGGACTAAGATGGAAAAAATATACCTCTAATTCACGCAGACTTAGCCTGACATAATCTAATACAAACTAACCTAGAGATCATATGATTTCCTTTCATTTTTTAGATCTAACCTATCATAACCTAAGCTAACCTAACCTTAACCATCAGGCGATTTACTTCAATTTTGTAGACCTAGCCTAACCAAACCATTCATTATACGATTCTCTTTTAGTTTCGCAAAACTAAAGTAATCTAACCAAGCCACTGGACGGTTCTCTTCAATTTTCGCAAACTTAGTCTAAGGAGATTGAACAGACACTGGCTATATAAAGGTGAGTCAGAAGTAAACGAACACACAAAGAGGTAGGGATAGCATGTGTTTCCACAAATGCACCAAACGTCCTATGGCCAATCTGGTCCAAAGGACCCTTGTGTTTCAATTAGGATAATCCCGCCAAACGTCCTACGCGTCCGTGTATAATAGACTATACTTTATATACATTACTGTTTCCAGCCTGTTGTCTGGGTCACTTTTTTATTCGAGCCATAGATTTTCCACAACCGACTTGCTAGCCTGTCGTAGCTTCAATTGTCTTATAATCTAACTTAAGACTAGGACAGGCACAACATCCATTCCCCAACAATTAATTTATCACAGTGAAAGGGTCAACCCACATTTCACCAATAATAAACTTTTCGACAATGCCGGGAATCAAACTAGGGACCCTTAGCTCACTAGACAGACACGCTACCGATTGAATTAAGGTGCGTTAATATTTAAACGTTCACAATATATATATATATATATATATATATATTAATTACTATTATTAGCATCGCATCTTAGTACCCGTTCGAGTTATTATACGCTCTTATGCTAATCTGTAATGGTAGGGTGATTGTGAGTTGAAATGTGGGCCCTACAGTTTAACGTGGGATCCGAACCACGGTGGAAGCCTGGAACTCCACACATTCACAAGTTGTGATTGATACACGTCTTGTCAGAGGTGAAGGAAGGGTTTGGCAATCAGATAAATCTGTGCCGGGACTGAGGATTGAACCCCGGACGCCCAGAACAAGAAAACCGAAACCCGAATAAGAAATTCAAAGATAGTTCAAAAGAATGTAGAGGCTTATATTTTATGTTCTAAAATCAAGTAATAACAGATTTTACTATCGGCTTGAAAATGTTTGGATAGGATCAACTTAATGCCTTCAAGGGATTATCTTTGGCAGATAAGAAATATCAGCCATTATAATAAAATGTTTTCTTACAGCTTCAGGCGTGCAATTTATGTTTCCCTGGTCATTCACCGATAAGCAGGAGAGATTAGATGTAAAAAAAAAAGTTTAAAAGGAAGTTGCAACATAACTTCAACAGGCACCCACCCTGATTGGCAAGTTTTGGTGTCAAGGGGTCCGCCTACCGAGGCGCTAAGACGCGTAGCAGATGACAAGAACCCCAGCGTTATTTAAGATGTGGCTTGTTATCTCAAGGTAAGGTTCTCAACCAAATGGAGGTGATTGAAAAATTACATTTTAAACCATAGGAGTTGTTTTTTTAATTATAAAAAGGCGAAACAAATTCGCTTTAAGCTGTTTCACATTAATTATCACAATTCTGATATCAAAGTAAAAGGTAGCAATCATAGATTTAGTCTTGCGCAATCAAAGTAATTTTTAAACGGGGTCACAACGGAAAATTGTCAGACGATTGAAGTTTTTTTTAGCACCGCGTTTTATTATCCGCTAAGGTTATACATATACATATTACTTACGCTAATTAGCTAGGGATGAGGAAGGTTGAGTTCGGAGGAAGTTTACCTGCATTTACGTGGAGGGAGAGGGAAAAACAATTTAGGAAAAAAACACTCCAGTACACCTGATCGGGATTAGAACCACCATGATCTCCCCATCAAAGGTATATTGCGAGAATAATGTCTTAGATCATGTGGCCACCAAAACGGGTGATTGAAGATTGCTTACGGAGTTTTATAGTTTGATAAACACCATGTCAATAAGAAATTCCACTGCGAGATGATGTTTCCTTTCAAGTAGGTGGTTGCCTTATTGTCTGATAGAAACAGAGGATGTGCTTGGCTGCCTCACCATGTCTAATTAAATAGGACCTGTCGGACCGGAGTCAAGTCTCGAAGCAAGGGCCGCAAGATCTGGAACCTTGTAGACCAGTGCCGCCAACGCGGAAGTTCCAAGAATACTTTGCGGGATTAAAAAGACCATTTATTTCCTTTATTACAGTGCTGGCCGGCAGTCGTGAGACCTACAACAGGACAGCACTGAAAAGTACACAAATAATAAAATAAACAATAATAGCTAAATAATGATACATACTGATGAACAAAATTACACAAAATAAGATATAATTATTAATGATAATGATAAAAATAATAAATAAATAACTAAGAATAGTAAAAGCATATATATATATATTTAAATAATTACGCTTTTACTACTATATATATAAAAAATTAAGGGTGCCATAAGACCACAGACCACCGATTAGGCCTAGTGAGAGTATTTTTCGGAACAAGAAGTTCATTCATGTTCAGATTGGTACTCCATGTACCCCACACCAGATATTCTTCTGAAGTTTTCTTTTTTCAACTATCAAGACTTTAACACCAGGCTTGTACATCGTGATGCTATTCTCTTGTTTTACACTGATGGCGTAGCAGTGAAGAAGGTGGTGTGTAAAGATAACGTGCCCGCATATGGTTAAAGGGAGGGTATAAAACCACTTCAGTACACTCAGCAGGGACTAAAACCTTGACCTCCCATTACTGGCAAACTAGACTAGACAAATTTGACGCCTTAGCCAGCGTGCCCACAGATGACCTTCATTAACATTTGAATTACTATTAAAACAACTTTGATGTATTTATTTATTATCAAGTTTATTAAAGTTTTACTAATTAATTGTTAAAGCCCCAATAAATATTATAAAATTTAAACATAGCAATCAAACATTTAGATGAGGTCCTCAGCAAAGTTTATGTTATGACAAAAGTTCGTTAGCCAGAACGTACAAATGGTTTCTTATCAAAAAATATATATATGGTTAAAAATGTATTTTATTTTGAACAGCGTCTTACTTACTACCCATCCTTGCAATCCGTATTCAAATAAACTAATTGGATTTTATGGGAAAGGTAGAATTAGGAAAAAAGGTCCCCACATTTTCATGAGCGGATAGCGGTCAAATGTTTAGAAAAAATATTGTCTCAGAACAACCATCCAAGATTCGAACCCCAATCTCACCATCACCGAAAAACCAGACTACAATAGCTTGGCATTTGGCACGCGTTCTCATCTATATGGCTTAAAAATAATTCAAAACTCGCTTGTAGACCTCTAAGCGAGATGTTATAAAATATGGCAGGAAGAGTAGTCGCTCAGGTGAGCGGATAATAAACGTCAGTACATGGAATCATGCTACGCATGATCTATAGATCCAGTAACAATACCACAAATGATTATTTTCTCATCTTTCTTAGAATTCCCGTAGAATTGATACCAATGTGAGAGCAAATTGTTTATTGCTTATTTTACAGGCACTAAATTCTTCCGGCTAGATAGTAACTAAAAAAATAAACTTGAACACAGATTAGGACAGAGAATTGAGCTCTAAGAACCTCGTAGGTAGCAGATATTAATCCCTGAACATGTGTATTAAAGAGCGCAATTAGTTTTTTGATGTTTTTGTAAAGTGGAAAAGTTTTTCTATATAAAATTACATTTAAAATTGTGATGTTAAAAGTGTAATGAGCTTAGATTTTTGCCAGTCTAGACTGGCTCAATTCCACAAAGATTAATTTGATTACTAATGCATTATCGTAAACATTGATCTTAATATCCATTTAATAATTCTTTTTATTACTCCAAACCACATTCCTGGAAAAAAAACAATTATTTTCTAGTTTGAAATGTTGCTCTTCTGGATTGGATTAGTTTGTTATAATTTTTTTGGTGCCAGTTTTATGGCTGTTAGCGACGTATATTGATTACTAAGTTATTAATTTACAATCTAGGGAAAAGTTATCAACCATTTTTTAACTATTTTTTAAGAACCACGTTTTACTAACCGTTTAGGCTGTGTGTATATGTACTAATTACGTTAATTAGAATTTCGAGGAAGTTCATCAGCATTAACGTAGAGGAAGAGTTGAAAACACATTTAGAAAAAAAAAATCCTTGGTGCTCCTTAACGTGATTTGAACCCTGTTATCCCTGTCATCGTCATCTAGACTATTGTGAGAATGGCGCCTTAGACCATTCAACCACTGAAACGAATATTTATTACTAAGGAATAGGGATTCAATAATGATAAATCATCGATTCTATGAGAATCAAATCCAGGATGTTTAAACTCATTTTTTTAAACATGTATTGTACCTAAATGTCAGTCAACTAACCGGAACTCATAGGCTACCGGTGGAAGCGTGAACAAATTTAAACATCGCTTGGACTAGTTTTACAGTGACGAGGACCTCCGAGTTTGAATACTAGTGAGGTGTGTTGAGGTATGTTTTTCCTAACTATTTTCCCACTGTACCAGCACGCAGATGCTAGTACATTTTCTCTAAGCTTCACTGTACTTATTCTTAACCCCATAGTGTAACTGAATACGGATAGCCCGAACGGGATAGTAAGACGTGGCGCAAATAAACACATTTAAGTACTGAAAGTAGGCGCGGTGACCTGGTGGTCTAGGGGTAAGGTGTCAGACTTCTATGCTGGCGGCCGGGGTTCAATCCTCGTCCCGGCAAAGATTTGTCTGAGTACCAAACCCTTCCTTCACCTCTGACAAGACATCTTGTGAATGTGAGGAATGCCAGGCCTCCACCGTGGTTCGGATTCCACGTTAAACTGTAGGTCCTCCATTTCATCTCACAATCACCCTACCATTACACATTAGCGTAAGTGCGTATAACCCGAACGGGTAGTAAGACGCGGTGCTAATAATAATGAAAGTAGGCTGGTAAGACGTCCCTTGGAGCAGCCGATCTGAACTGAACCCAACCCCGGTTTACCGAGACCTGAGTCAGGTGCAGTATCCGTGTGGCAGCCGTGGCAGTAAAGTTTATAAGTCAAAGAGACACAGGAAAAACATCAACCATCAGTTCAAAGCAGTACCGTATATAACTTAATGTATTCATACGGTACGATTATGCCACTTTTACTTTGGACAGTGTCACTTTAGACCGCTGTTCAATAAGCATGGCTACTTTTTTTTATCTCCTAAAAGATTGAGGTGATCCAACAGTAGTACCTAAAAGGTTCTTCTCATTATGATTTGACCATGTGTTTATAAAAGCAGGTTGCAACACTCTAACTTGCTACTGATGCGTCTACAAAATATTATACCTTTAAAAATAACGCATTTTCAATACATTTTTGGAAGTAGCTATGTCTTGTAGCTATAACGTTCCATTTTAGTTCAACTTTCTTAGTAAATTTATACTTTTGATGAAGTAAATATGAAAAGGTCAAGGTAAATGTAATACATTTATAAGACAGTCAAAACCTCTTTCATGTTTATCATCAGCTATTACTTGCGGCCTACGCTTTAGTACGCCTACTCAATGTTTGTACAACTTAAGTTATTACTACATAAAGTCAATATGATTTGTAATTCAATTTGAATAAACAAGTGTCTAATAAACACAAGAAGCACTAGACTTCCTCCCTCTATGAAATACACTAATTAGGAAGATCATAAAAGGAGGTCAGGTTAAACCATCAATTATATAGATAGGTTTGTAAGAAAAATATATTTATTTCGTTATATTTAGTTTTATTATATCTGAAATAATTGCTTTTACAGGATGAAAACCCACAACGGTAGCCATGTAATCTCAGGTGTTAGGACCACTATAGACTAGGTTGTTGGTGATGGAGAAAATGAAGTTCGAATCTAGACAAGTATAAATGAAGGCGTGAGGGTTTTCACATTTAATTTATTTCTCTGGTTTTCCCATCCTCTCTTCGTGCTAATGCGTGTGTACTTCCTTCTAAGATATCCTCCTCATACCCTCCCTATAGGTAAAGTTATGAAATTACCCGTGTATTTAAACGTGTGAATTAAATAAAAATTGATTAGGTTCAAACGCTTGATTATTACTAACCTATAAAACCCACACCTCTGAACACGCGGACAAAGGTGTCAGTATTGTTTTGTCTGGTTCTAAGGTGTAAAGGAGGTTGAGGTTTGAATCCTGACCGTGTGTACTACATGTAGGTGTTTCTTTTTACTGGATAGCTTACCATTCTTTCTTCACTCAAATGCGAATACACTTCCTCTAAATTCTTCTTTCCTCAATATTTTGGTAAACATGCAGATAATCTGAACGGGTAGACGTGGGTCCCAAAATGGTATTTGAAGATGACACACATACGATACGAATGTTCCATATTAATATATATAAATATATATATCCCATATTAAGAACTTTAAATAGTCTAGCAAATATTCTTCCACGTGGCTAAGTGGTCATGCGAGTCTTGTTTCAGCTTTGGATTGTATCTACTAACATATTTAAAATGTGTATGCAATTTCCTGTTCTCATCAAATCAGTAAACATCTAAAAGCTATAAGATAATCTGTAATATTAGTAATTACGTCATAGGACACGGGGGCCACCTTGGTAAGAGAGAAATTGCCGCGTAGACGTTAAGCTCTAACGCAATATTTGATTCTACGATGCGTTATTTAAAAATATGTTTCACGTCAAAATAGAGTTGAAGGATTCAAAAAGCTCTTTACCCTTGACAACCCTTTATTTTGAGTTTTATTAATAGAAAAAAAAAGTGTTAATCTAAAATATAACATTAGCTCATTTACAACAATTTTTTTTAAGCATAATATTGCGGAGCTATGGAACTAGGCTTGATGAAAAAGCCCTTTTGGTTTAGCCTCTTTCTAACAAACACAGTAATTTTTTAATATGCTGACAGTATAAAATGTCATGATACCCGATAACTGCCAGCAAGTTTTCCTCTTTACATTGAGATAAGACATTGTGAAGTTTTCTTTCCATATAAAAAATGACGGTTGTAGGGAAGGGTGAAAGGGAGTATAAGCATAACCATAACCAGTGTATCCAGAAAAGACACAAACCAGTGTATTTTAAGCCCTGCGGTCTAATAGCAATTGATACTCTCTCTCTGACCGATGAGGCCGCCTTAAATTTAGTTGCTGTTTTATTGCTCCACATGCTACAACCTGTATGGTATATCCGTATTTAATTGCATTATTGGGGTAATGATGAGGAAGATAGAACTTAGATTAAATGTACCTGCGATGTCGTGGAGGGGTAATGGGAAATTATTCAATACAACAGACTGATTCGAAACCAAGCCTTTTCATCCCTGGGTAATCAGACTTTATGAGTTTGACGTTTGGTCCACGTGTCCACCGATTCGAATCCCAGGATAACTTGGTTTGTAAGTCGTGTGCTGATATAATTTGTAGTTATTTTTTAAAGAAATGCATGTTAAATTTCACAATAGGTAATGACACCGTCAAATTTGGCATGAAGAGCAGTAACGCTTCTAAAGATTTGTCGGATTGTGGAAACTTAAGGAATAAACTAAATCTTGCCTGGTTATGATTGTTTCGGCGGCGATTAAAGAGCAAACAGTCACACCGCAAGAAACAGCGGAAATGCTCGAGGCGCGTTTGAAGCCGGCCGAGTAACATCAACTCGAAGACGAGCCTGTATATTTCAAGGTCAAGCCAGTAAGTACTGAGCGCCGTGGGGAGCCAACAAACCAGAACATTACTTTCTCGAACCTCCTCCCTCAGTTTTTATATATCTTTGCCATTCTTTGTGTGTTTTACTTTGTCACTCTGCCCTTCTGGATGACCTTTCTGTTTCCGTCACGTGCTTGAATGTTGCGGCGCCGCGTCACGTGCATGGATTATGAGGCTCTTATGCATTGTTTTCAGTTTCTATGGCACCATGACGTCACTTACATGGATGTTGAGGTCCCTGTTCATTGCTTCCAGTTTCCATAGCACTATGACGTCACCTACATGGATGTTGAGGTCTCTGTTCATTGCTTCCAGTTTCCATAGCACTATGACGTCACTTACATGGATGTTGAGGTCTCTGTTCATTGCTTCCAGTTTCCATAGCACTATGACGTCACTTACATGGATGTTGAGGTCCCTGTTCATTGCTTCCAGTTTCCATAGCACTATGACGTCACTTACATGGATGAATGTAGCGTTGCTTCACGTGACAAATTTTAAGACGTAAATATTTCTGGGCATTTAAATTATAAAAATAAACAATGGCATGATTTGTTATTATTATTAGCACCGCGTCTTACTACCCGTTCGGGTTATACGCACTTACGCTAATGCGTAATGGTAGGGTGATTGTGAGATGAAATGGAGGACCTACAGTTTAACGTGGAATCCGAACCACGGTGGAGGCCTGGCATTCCCCACATTCACAAGATGTCTTGTCAGAGGTGAAGGAAGGATTTGGTAATCAGATAAATCTGTGCCGGGACCGAGGATTGAACCCCGGCCGCCAGCACAGAAGTCTGACACCTTACCCCTAGACCGCCAGGTCACCGGTACGGTTTGTTGATATCATATGAGTATTGTGTTAGTATTTGATTTACAGATCACTCGTTCTTTCCCAAACAATGCATAGAATACTATATAAATTCTTTGCAATTTCTGGCACTAGTGTGGTATGTTTACTATAAGAATTTGTCCACCTATAGTAAAATTTCTCGTGGGTTAATATAAACCTACAACTATAAAATGTACGTTAGTTACCTAAATAATCTAAACATTAAAAATTAAACGAGCATTATTGTATATAACATAATTTGGTCAAGTTTAAAGAATTTTCATTAGCAGATAAACGTAATGACCTTAAAGAAACTTGTAACTTGTAAGAATTCGTTTCCCCACACGGATGATGTATAGCTTAGGTATAAAAAAAACCTTGACGTTCGTAAAAATGAACATTGCTTTTAAGGAAAAATACAAACATGTTTTTTTCCTGTCAATAATTATTGCATATTACTAAATTAATTATTTTATAGGTATTGATAATATATATCAAAAGTGATAGCTACAGATAACATGATTTTACGTATAGATACGTAAAAGTAGATTTAGTAATTTTTTATAGGTTCATTCGTAGGAAAAATTGAGTACAGTTAAAATCAGGCGCTGAATCCTTATATGGTAAGCCGAAGTCTTAATTAGAATACGGAAATGATACCAGTGAAATTATTTATCATGTTTGAAAAAATACAACCAAAATTAATACTAATTGTTTTAAAATAAAGATATATGCCTATATGGTCAAGGAAGAATGCGTAAGACCTCACTTCAATTAGATTTCCGGTTTGAGCTGAACCGTGAATTTTAATATCCCGGTAAACTAGCTGTAATAATTATGAGCGTAGATGAGTGCTGAGTGTATGTAAAAACAAAAACTTATTTTACGCTTACATCTATCTTAAAATTTCCATTTAATGTACACCGACCTTTTACTGGTTATGGAAACTATACTAATTCTTCGATTATTTACATTAATTATACCCAAATACCAATTAATTTTGATTATATATTAATATCAAAGACGAATCAGGAACTATTTTCTCAGTATGGATAAATATAAAGAATTTTATTCCAAAATTAAATTATTAACTCATATACAGACATAAAAAATGTTTTGTTGTCCTTTAAATTTTTTCTTTAAAAAAATTCTTACAAGTTTTTCATTTCACGGATGGTTAGTTTTAGAAATAAAAGTCTAGAAAATATTTTAAATCTTTAACTTTACAAATAACTAATTAAGTAACCAGTAAAATATGGCGTCTCGTTGGAACATAAATAATTCGTATGGACCTAAAATGTATGATTAATAGCTATCAATTTATAAGTTGGCATATATTTCTAGGAGTTTCATCCACTATTAATAATGCAGCATAAATAATAATTATGTTTTAAACGTTTTATCTATTTGTTGTACTACTAAATGTAAATAATTGAAATATACACAACAATCGGTAACCACGGTTCAGTGGTAATCGCTTTGGTACAACTTAAATTCCCAACAAAATGGGACTTAATAACTTTACATCCTTATGAGAAAACACTATAAGACCACGCAACTCATAATATTACACTCTTTTATAATTTTAAAATGCTTATAACATAGTTCATGATGATTATAAAACCACAAAAATTAGGGACAGGAAAGAAAAGAGATACCTGTGCTGGTGAGCACGTGGACTAAATATTAATTTCATTTATTCGTAAGTGCTGGTGATAAGGAAGTAGTGGTTCGAATCCCGGTCGGGTGTACTGAAGGGAATTTTTCCTAAATGCTTCCCTCGCTGATGCTGGTAAATTTCCTCTAAGAGCCTTCTTTCATCATATCCACTTTATTAACGTAAATGCGCATAGCATCAATGGGTTCTAAGACGTGATGAAAAAAAGAATAAAAGAAAGGAATAAATATTTTTCTAAAAGTCTTGTAGTCTCTCTGCCCTATCTTTTACATTATTCAAAGTATAAATAAACCTTTAGTTCCACATTCTTCACGCACGCCCTCCAAGAATTTTCTTTTCGCATGTTTAAAAGATAGCTCAAGCCGTTCAAATGCCTAATTTTATAAAAGTGTTTGTATTTATGTGAAACGTTACTTTATTCCTAGGTATGGCAAGCGTGAAGGTATTTAAAAGGGAACAAACATCCTCCCATAATTCACGTTCACAAATAAATGTACACTCCATGAAAGGTAGCGAGCAGTCCTACCTTGTGACCCTATTTTATAAGATAGTTTCATAGTTGATTTTAATTATTACGTTTAACACCAGTGTTATTAATGACTTAATTTAGAAGGGCCCCTTACCAGTGGGTAAACGAATTACATTTCAGTATAATCAAGTATGACTGATTGGTGATGGGGAGTCTGGTGTTCAAATCCCGGCAAGGTGTGCTGAGGGTTTTCTTACACTTTATTTAGACGCATATGTGGCTACATTTCCTCTAAGTTCTACCTTAATCACTCTTATTCTCTTAGTTTAGTTCAATGGGGGTTGAAAGGCACAACCAAAACAAACTAAATTATGTGTTTGTGATGACTGATGAAGGTAATTTAAGGGAAAAAACACCCGCATTTCACAACCAGTTGAAGTTCGAATCTAAACAGTTAATTTAGTCTATTCCAAGTTTTACACCTTATGCCGTGTGACCCACTGGTTATCTTAATGCTAGATTTGGTCACACTTGAGAGGAAGGCCGCAGTTCAGATCCTAGCCGGGAACACTTTGTTTTATTTTTATTTGGTCTTTTAGCTGGTGTTTCATTAGTCTTTCTCCGTTCTAGTGTGGGTGCATTTACTCTAATATACCTCCCTCCTCTCTAACCATTATCTTCAGAATTTATTTTTTAAATAATTTTGACCATTATAATCTCGCTCATAGTCAAGAAAGTCAAATTTCAATCAAATCAAAATAGCACTTTTTGAGTGATATTTAATACAAATCTAATTAGTTTTGGATAAATGTTTTACAGTACAGTTTTCATAAAGAACCTTTCCTGACAGCTAAAAAAGTCACTAGATATACTTTCACACATTCATACGTCAAGGCATGTGATCTGCAGTCATCACCTTTTATAAATACTATAAATACCAATACAAGAACATTAACTATGGGCGCTGTGTAAGGGCGTATCCAATAGCGTCTAAACCACTTTGGTGGCCGCATGGTTTAAGGCGCTACTATCGCAATAAACTAGTTTTCCTATGACAGGGAGATTTTGGTGTACTGAGGGTAGTTTTTCCTAAATGGTTTTCCACTCTGTCGCTTTACGCAAAAGTGGGTATATTTCCTCTAAATTCAGCCTTCCTCACACCTAGGCCATTAACATAATTAGTACATAGCCGTATAACCTGATTGGAGACGTGATGCTAGAATGATAGCGTTTAGTTTTCTCCCTTCTATAGTCTGACTCAAATAGGAAGAAACTTTCTTTTGTTGACGGTTGTAAAAGCTACTAAATCTAAATCTCATTTTATATATATATATATACACATGTCAAGTCATCACTTTCACTTCAACTATCACTTTTGATAGAGAATATCAATACATATGAAATAACACTAATAATAGGGTAAAATATGTTAATTTTTAAATACTCATTCCTACACTATAGATAAAACAGCTAAATATAAGCCGCTCCTTAGTACCTGATCGTTTTACACGAATACATTACTTACGCTGATGAGATAGGGGTGAGGAAAGTAGAATTTAGAGGAAATGTACCCACATTTATGTGGAAGTAAAGTAGAATACTATTTAGGGGAAAACACCCTTAGTACACCAAACCAGGATTCGAAGACTGATCTCCCCGTCACCGGCAATCAGCCGATGCTGGTATTTGTGTTAGTTAAAAGGTATAAATTAAAAACTCGATATATTCTGCTATCTCGTGAGGATGAACACGTCTCTTGAACACCTTTTTAAGTTATTGATGATGTAGAGATACACCGAAACTAGTCGAGTGGATTTGACTGGTAGAGAAACTTTCTGCTATCTCAAAGAAGAAGTAAACTGCAACTGATGGTTTTTTTAAATTTATTAAAATTATAATTAATTTCAACGTTCCTTAACTAGTCCTGAACTTATAACCTCACTCATCACAAAATCTTGAAAGTGAATACTTAAGCAGAAAGATATTATATTATGGTTTTACTCTAGTATAAGGTTTAAAACTGTTCATACCCATTATATCTTAATTTCAGACAGTACAAAGTTTGTTTTGTTCCTTTATAAAGTATATTAGATGCATCTTTTATAATTTTATATTTAAAACAATGGATTAACGTATCTTCATTTATACTATTCAACATTAACTGCAATCGCGTCGTTGGCTGCATGGTCTAAGGTACTTCTCTCACAATAGACTAAAATTCCTAAGACGGAGATATAGGGGTTTGATCCCGGTCGGTTGCAATAAGGGTGGATGGTTTTCCACTCTTCCTTTACGCTAATGTGAGTGAATTTCCTCTCAATTAAACCTTCATATTCCCTAACACATTAGTGAAATTAGTACATAGGCATATGTCCCAAATGGGTAGTAAGACGTGGTGCTAAAAAAATTGACTGCTTGACACTGACGGTCCTTCTAGAAAAAACAAACTTTTTTTTTCGTGGTAAACTTTGATTACACTTTATTATTATTTTTAAGGTAATGAAATATTCTATCAAAAGTGACAACCGTAGATAAAATGACCTGATGTATGAATTCGTGAAAGAAGATTTGTTAATAATTTTCTATCAGATAAGGCCCTTTATCTGAAAACTAAGCTGTAAATTTCAATGCCAAAAGATGACTCATTGCGTATAACAACTATTAAAAGAATATAATATATCAAATTAAAATCATAAAATAAATTATGATGAAAGAAAATGTAAATATAATATTGAAACTAGTAAAGCAAATAAAGTATAAAATAATAAATAAATGCTAACTAGTAATCTCTCAGGTTGGTATCCCCATCCTAAATTAATAATAAATTAATACTCAAACTTGATTGAAAAAATTTAATACTAATATGATTTCAAAAATAGAAAGAAAAAAAACTCCTCATTAGAATCAAAATGTGAGTTTCAAGTATTCTAGAACTCATTCGGATCCATTACAAATACGCTTACAGGTACGGATAATTTCATTTTATTTAAGCGTATTTAGCAATAGTGGTGATAATAATAATAATAATAATAATAATAATAACTTAACTGTTAGCTTCCCATCCTCTTCCTTAAGGTAGGTAGGTACACACAGAACGCTAAGCAAAGCTACGCCACGCTGTTTTTTTCTCATTGCTGGCCGGGGCGGCCAATTATTCCATTTCCCATCTTGAGCCATCTTACGTTGCGCATGCGCATAACGTAGCTTGGGCTCCGTGTTGAACAGACGCAATGCTGGTTTGGTGAAAATAACCAAAATGTAGAAATTTTGCTCTCAGTTTGTTTAACGCGTATTTAAGTAGTATTCTACTTAGGTTTTATATTAAATAAATGTATTTATATTAAAATGGAAGCATTAATTGAACAAGCTAAGCCTCCACCTCCTAAATTTTCTTCATCTTCCAAAACAGCTGCTAACAACAGCATCTTCTCTACCTCGGTACTATCATCTGAACTCAAACAAGAGATTATGTAGAACGCCATCATAACTAAACTTCACTGGAGCAGACCATAAAGAAACAACAATGAATTTGGGAGAGAAAAGAGGGACCATTACTTAGCCAAGCTTAGCTTAGCATTGAGTGGGGAACCAAACTGACAAAGTCTTAGCACAGCATAGTACAGCATAGTACAGCATAGCATAGCTTAGCATTCTGTGTGTACCGGCCTTCGTGTGCTTCAGACCGGCGCAGCGGGCTAGATCATGTAGGCAACATTTCTTACAATAAAATGTGAGAGGTTGCGTTATAATTAGGTAAGGGGCGAGATGAGCGTACTTCCTCGCCAATATTAATTTACCTTCGCCACTTCCACCAATACGTCACCAATAACTTCGCACCTCCATTATATAATTTTATACAATTATTTATAATTTTAGTTTTACTTCCATTACTTTTCCCCTCCATTTTTATACGTGACTTTCAGTATTTATTTTTCATCATTTATTATCCTGTAAAGTTATCTTTATTTTGTACATATTCATTGTTAGACTCTGGTATTTCCCTTTAGTGACAGTGGTACAGACACAAATGATCATCGAAAGAGTTAGGAAAAACCCAATGGTAAATAAACCTTTAACTGTCGGAGGAATTAAAAAACAAGTAAATTATGATGAGTAGAATAGATAACAGCTAAATAGTGAATGTTTAGGATTATTTTAGCGTGTTCTATAAATAACTTTTCTTGTTTATATTTTGGGTTTAAGACTCAGTACTCACCTGGGAAAATGTAAAAATTGCAATGGCAAAATCCATTATTTGATAATGATGGTAACAATTTAAAAAAGGTTAAATATGTTAAGGAATGTAATCTAAGACCCACACTGGTGATCACATAAGGCGTCAGTCTAACAATAGACTATTGTTGATGACATGGTGAAATAGGGCTGGCTTTCAACCTTAGATTTAAATTACTGAAACTATTAAGATTTTTTTGTCAAGGAAATTCCAAACAAAATTTATATCGAACTGCGTTGACTGTATATTTACGTTTGTGAGAAAATAAAACCTACACCAAAAATCTTAAGTTCCCATCATTAAAATAATTTTTGTTTTCTTTTTCCCGTATTTAATAGAACTCCTTTGACTATTTTTTCCTTTTGAAAATATAACATTTTGAATGAAATTGCTTGTACGACAAGACAAATTGCAGTCATGCTGTGATGGATGTGAGCGTAGGAGCGACAATGGCTAAATTGCTCTCGTATTTTGAAGGTCGCTCCAGCGGTGACCTTCTCCGCAAACAATACGTGCATAGAGCAAAGCTTCTTCCTAATTACAGGCGCATGCGCGCGCATCCACTCCTTCGCAGGAAGTTACATCACCGCACCGGACAGGACCTTCTATAGGGCATCCACAGTAAGAGAGATGGTATCTGACAGCTAGGAAAAGCTACCAGATCTACTTTAGTGTATCCATTCGCCAAACCGTATGACCTACAAGACCATGATGATGTTTTGTTACGCTAGGCAGTCAGAATATTTAAATTACTGTTTTTACATTATTGAAACATGAACTTATGAAAATAGCTGTTTGGATGTGTCATTTTTTGTGGAAGCGGTGTCTGTGGTTCAACTAAAATATGTATATTTTCAAATGAGAACTTCTAAAATACGGCGTGATCTTCTTAAATCAAGATGGTGAACAACTGAAACAAGAGCAGTTGATGACGTCACACAAACATTCAAGGAGGTTGTGTTCTTACGTTGTTTACATGATACAAACGTTTTATTTTTAATATAATATTTTGTACTGCTCTCTCTCTCAGTTATAAACACATTTATTTATTTTTATAAGTGAACATAATACATTTTGATTAATTATTTCATGTACTATAATATCTCATGTTGCCACAAAACCAAAAACATAATAGTTGTATTAATTTAATATTTGGCTATCTCACCAAGTTGAGAAAACGCCAATTATACATTCACCCTTAGGGAAGTATTATTAGACTCGTTTGATTACACTTTTCATGATAATATAGTATAACTGAGCAAATAATTATTATTACCAAACAGGTTGTCATGAGTGAATGCCAGACAAAGTTTATAATAAAGAACCTCCTGCTGGCTGTCAGATAGTACCCTTCCAACCATGGATGCCCAAAGTTCGTTAACAGGGGGCCAACAATGATGTGCAACTACAGCTAATACAGAATGTTGTGGAGGCCCGGGGCTCTAAGAAGTGGAGTCCCCAATATTAAACACATCTTTCATTTCGATATTTCATTTTTTTTTTTCTTCACTAAATTAACTGTCAAAAGCTCAATGTTAAAGTTATGAATTAAAAAGTAAATATTACTATCGTAAATTATATTTATAGTTCCATATCTAGCCCCTAAGCCAGTTGCGATCTGGAGTGACGTTTATGTTAGGAAAACCACATTCTAAAATACCTGTTTGTCGCACGGCCTGATTTTTGATTAAATATTTTTTTATTTTTCGCGTACAGTGCTCATAAGTAAATAAACTCTGTTCATAAGCTCCTTACTGTAAACATTTATATTTTATAGGTTTTTTGTGTCAGTTTTAGGAACTTTAAGGGATTTGTGAGTCATTTTAAGGCATTTATTATGAATAGGTATAATTTTAAATACTATAGATGTTTTATAAATGCACAAATGCTCAAACATAATTTTTTCCATAAACAGTTTAGAAATGAGGAGATAATGCAGTCAATAAAATATGTACCTTCTTTGCTTGTTTGGTTGTAAAATCACATTCCTGGTGAGACACTGCAACTAAGTAGAAAGGGTTGCATTGGGAGGGGGTAAATATTAGTTCCGAATCTGATATTTGTATTATATTCGATTTAGCATAATGCAATAGTTGTTAAAGGCTTTTCATTAAGTTTTACATGTGTAAAATGCGTGTTTGATTTAGTCGTGTGCATTTATTACTAGTTTTTGTTAATTTTTTAAGTAATTTTATGAAAATTTGAAGTCTTTTTTAGAATTTTTAGGTCATCAAAATCCATACTGTGGCCATTCGTAAGTAACATTTTGTTAGAAACAAATAAAAATTTATATATAGTATTATTAATTTTTTAAGTATTTTACCATCGCTTCAAACAACAAAGCCAAAATTAATACCTTTTTTTTATTGAAACAGTTTAAGGATACCTTGAGGTGTTAGCCCCTATCGGCCTCCCTTAAATACGGGCTTACCTGTATGGTTATTATTATTTGTGGTTTCTGCTGTTCTTCGCGTCTTACTACCCGTGCGGTCGATCCACACATTTACACACCAACAGGTCAGGAATTAAAAAATATAGAATTGGAGAAGAGGTACCTGAATTGATAAAAACTGAGTACAAAACCATTAATTAATAAAAAAATATACACCCACCTGTGGTTCGAGCTCCTGACCTACCTCGTCACTGGCAAATCAGACCATTTAATGTTTATGTCTTAGACCACGTGCTTACCTATGTGGCTCCCAGGTGCTATTTCCCTTAGTTTTGATAAGCCTTTAAACCAATAATAATAATAATAATAATAATAATATTGCCTGGGCCGGTTTTAAAACCAAAGCGGCTAAACATTGTCTAGAGAATGGATCTCTGTACTTGCTGCATCCACTTACATATTATTACGTGTGATTTTTTTTAGAACCTCGTCTTACTACGCGTTCGGGCTATCCGCCCATTTACTAATCACTCTAATGGGTTAAGGATGAAGAAGATTGAACTTAGAAGAAGTGTGCATGCATTTGCGTGGAGTAAGAGTGGGAAAATATTTAGGAAAAGCCACCCTCAGTACACCCGACCAGGATTGAACCACAATCTCTCCGCCATTGGCAGTATTTTGCGAGAGTAACTTCTTAGATCATGCGGCCACCGAAGTGGGTTTGTAAATATTAAGCTTCACTAACATAATTCATTTCAAAAACGCTTTATTAATAAAATGAAAACAAAAAGGAAACAATTAAGTGAAAAATGACAACCTGGACATGGGAATCGAAATCGGGACCTTTGGCTTGGCGTGCTATCTTGGTACGTTTCGTTAACAGTTTCAGACATTATATTTATTGACTGAGCTGAGGTTTTGGATTATTCATTAGAAAAAAATACATTGAAATTAATTAAATCACTTTCATTATAATAAAAAATAAATATAATTCTAATCATCTTGATTAATTCTTTTTAGTGAAGAATGCAGAAAACTAAACTTTTTTGAGATGTCTGGTTAGAACGTAATCGTGTATCTTATTTTACGACCAACACGACGTGAGAAATATTCTTAGTAAACGTCTAAACCTATCACATAATATTATAACTTTAAACATCCTACAAATGACCTTGACCATGAGTTTAGAGAAATGAGACGTAATTCACAACAGTCGCTGATAAATTACACCTACACAAGCGTCATCAACCTACGGGAAATAAATGTAGGTACACAGGTCGAGAAAAGTTCAAAATAAGAGTATACTACAAATTATTCGGACACGCCCAACCACATCATGCACTAAAAGAAATATATTTTTTCACTTTTATTTTGTTTCAGAGCGCTAGGAATTTACGTATATTCTAACTAGAAGCTCTTACAGGTAAACTAAGGGTGGTTTCACACGTGTAATTTAAAAAAAAATATATTAATTATGTAAACTCGTCCATGATTCTAAACCCGACATCTCCGTCACCAGCAAGCGATACCAGACAAGGTAGTCCACGTGCCCGCCAATGTAGGTTAGTTAGTAGCCCTTGTGTTGAGCGCGCAAATTAAAATAGCGCGTCCACAACGGTGGACTAAATGTCAAGCTCATCCAGTGATGGGGATGTTGGTTGGGTGTACAACCCCCTCCCCCCCCCCCAAATGCTTTCCTATTCTTCCTCCACGTAAATGTGTCTATATTTATCTTAATATTAAACTCCTTATCCCTACTTTAAAAGAGTAATTAATATATATGCATCCAGCCCAAACAGGCTGCGAGACGCGGTGGAAAAAATAAAACTTAACAACCCCGAGGGCTAGTGCATCTAAAGACGTTCTTTCAAATGAAGCTGAGTGAAATCTCTGGATCGGACACCTCCTGAAAAGAACCAGGAAAACAAAGTTGCAGAGTCCGTTCCACCTGCCGACGGGAAGTCATTGCGGCGTACAAGTCAAGTAAGGTGTGACGGAACAAGACCATGTTACGCAAGGTATCGGCGTCACGTGGCTTTGAGGGGGGAGGGAGAGAGGGCGGACATTGCGCAACATTGTTGACATCCTGCCAATACACACGTGACATATCAGAACGTCCTACAGAGAACAAACATCGCGCCTCCTGCAGCTCTCGCCTAGGGGTGGGACCAAGGTTACTACTAGGAAAAAGGATCCATCTTTTCCTCGTGTTGCATGGAAGTCATCACTAGCTCGGGCTGGATTTTTTTAACACATATTTTAAGGCCTTTAACTATTTTCATGCCCAGATGAGTGGGCACGCGGACTAAATGTCAAAATTATATAGTCTGATTTGTTGGTTACGTGGAGGTTGGGCTTCAAATCCAGACTGTGTCTCTTTAGGGTAATTTCAATAAATGATTTACCGATCTCCCTCCACGTAAATACAGGCATCTTTTCTTTAAATTCTACCATTCTCATTCCTCATTATTGTCAATAGTATGCTTACAACCCGAATAAATTGTGTAAACCATTTTTTTAATGATTTACTGATCTGAATCTGATAGCTCACCCCTACTCAAACAAAAGTGTCGTATACATTCCTATCTGCACCTTTGGTGTAGGAAAGTGGTACTTTTTTGTTCACATACCCCCAGATATAATTGATCTCCTACTTTGTACCCCCAAAACTGTTGGCGCATAATGCAAGGTGTACATATTATATAATCTACATCTAAAATAAAACTGCAATTCCAGGTCACATGTCCTTACGTCCGGGTATCTTGTGACTTACACTAAATCTGACCCTGATTATTTAGTGTTTCATATTAAATATTATATTTAACACTGCCGGCATGGTGTCTACTCAACTTTACCAATGAAATTCCCGACTTTCTTCCTGATTTACTCTGATCATTTCCTAAAATTCCCGACTAAAAATTATGTCACATCCTTCTAATTCCCCCACCTCCCACCTCATTTTTCTATTAATCTTTTTTTATGAATAATAATAAGTTTAAAAATGTAGATAAACATATTTTTAAAATTTGTATTAATATTGTTTAGTAATAATTATAAAATATATTACACAGCTACAAACAAACAAAACTACAGTTTGAATAACATTATTATTTACTGTTTTAATAATTATTAGATTTCATATTTTGAGTAAAACCACATTTTCCCATATTGTTATTATAATTTACCAAATTCCCGGGTTATTCCCGTTTTTTACTTTAAATTCCCAGCTAATTCCTGTTTTCCCTGATTTTCTCAGATGGTAGACACCCTGACTGCGTCTTACTACCTATTCAGGCTGTACGTATATGTACTAATTACGCTAGTGAGTTAAAAATGAGTAAAGTTGAGTTTCGAGGAAATTTGCCAGCATTGGCGTGGTGGTAGAGGGGAAAAATATTTTGGAAAATACACCCTCAGTATACACGACTGGGATTCAAACCTCGATCTCCCTACTATAGGAAGTCTAGTCTAACACGGTAGTTACGCCTTAGACTATTTAGTCACCGAAAGGAGGTATGAATAGAATTATATATAATATTACATTTTACGTACCCTGTAAGCTGTATTTGCAAACCCCAGGTTGAATACCGCTGGTCTAGGGCGTCAAGCTATCAAGAGACCGGTTTGCTTGTAACGATCACGTGGATAAAGGCGCCAGTATCATCTTGTCTGGTTTCATGTGACAGGGTGGTAAGGGCTTGAATCTTGGCCGAATGTACTGAGGTGTTTTTTATCTAAATAATTTCCTTCTATCCTTCTAAGTATATTCCACTTCATTCTACCTTCCCCCTATATACCCCTTTAGTGTAAATATGGGTGTAGACGGGTAATAAGCTGCGGAGGACAGAAAAGAAGCCAAGTAACAATCTTGCAAGAATTCTGGATACATATTTGGCTCTAAACAAGAAAGCGAGTGTATTTTTAAACACCTTGTGCTATGAACTTTCTAATTATGATCTAACTATAAACCTTGCATCATAACCCTGAAAATAAAAAGAAGTAATTACGTAATTATCACTGCATCATCCCATATTCACCGTAACTAAAGTCTATGCCCGGTCGTTTTATTTTTGCCGGGGATCATTTTTTTCCCCCGGTACTCTCTTCAGCGAGTTTCGACACGATTCAAAGGAATGTGCTAAGAGGTAGCCATTTTGTGTTGGTACATCCTAACAATGAGTATTCTATGTCTGAAAAATCTTTTCTATTTTATTTTTTCTCCACCTACGTAGTTGTCTTCAAAATGAATCGGTGTGAAGCAATTCGTGAATATTTAAAGCACCGCGTACCCTTTAGTTCTCTGCGGGTGTGGTGATGATATGGAAATGAGTTTTAGAACGTGCGTGGTATGAAGAACATCTAAATCACTCTTTCAAAGTTAATTTTTTTGGGCCAAGGGAAGGGGGAGGAGTGTTCTTTGGCTAAGCATGATTTTTTTAATTTTAATTTTTACGTTATATCCAAGGATTATTAACTGCTTAATATAAGGGGTAGGAGTGAAGCAAGTGGTTTCTCAGAGTAAGCAACCTTGCCAGCGTGGAGAGGGGATGGGAAAACCTCAGTGAGAATCACATATGAAAAACCGCCTACAGTATTTCAGGGGGAGATTCGAACCTTGACCTCCCCATAACAGGAAACCTAGTATTGAGCTTGACGCTTCAAACCCTGTATTCACTAGTGTGGTTATAAAACAATAATTTTGTGGTACCCGATTGAGAATATATTTCCATATAATATTCCCATATTTACTGTATATAGGGTCAATATATTACTTTATATTTATCGCTTTAGTACGAAGGTATATATATATATATATATATTCTTGTCAGACCCAACATCGACTTATTTTATGGGCTTAAATTGACAAATGAGGATTTTAATTGAAATGTGTTGATATGTGAGATGTGCAACTGCTATTAAAATTACAACAATTTTCATCGGAAGTTGAAAAGGTCAGCACCTTCACCTCTGCCCAACCCACTCAACCCAGATGTATTTCCTAAGCCCATCGGAGATATGAGGGCCATCCTTGATGGCGGGGTACTCCTTGAGACATAACTCTAAAACATTACCCCCCAGTCCCCCTCTCTCACCAGACGCATCTATGAAACCGTCTATTTATGTTTTAATAATTTTAGAAAAATATTTTTCTTTACCTTAGATTAAACAAAGTCTTTACTAAAGAAAATAACTATTTTTTTCTATTTTACCTAAGTATTGTGCCATTTGCGACCAAAAAAACGAATGATATTTAATTAAAAATATATAATTTTGTTTGTATTGTTGCTTTTTACTCCCCTTATTCTTATTCTTTTTACTCTTATTTATCATTAAATATTTACCTATGGTTTTTAACTAATTTGCTAAGAAATTCAATTAAGTGCTGGGTGAAGGGTAGTTTTAGTCCTCATTGTAGTGTGAAAGGGAAAAGTATACTTTTTGTTTGAAATTATACATCGAAAGCTCAAAATCTATGGTAAATTGATGGTTTTTGACCATTTGACATATAACTAGAAAGTCGAGTGTGTTTTCTTTTTGTAGATCTTTTCCTAATAAAATAGTCTACAACCATTAAGACAAAGATCCACTAATATATATTATATAGCCGTGTAGTACTATATATTTAATTTATACTATTTATGAAGTAAATAGGCCTTGTGTGGAGTATATGTTTGGCTATGCGTTTTATAGCTGACAATAGTTTCAAGCCCACAGGAAGATCTTTCCTATTTAACATTTTGAATAAAACTTAACGAACCTGACCTCGACTGCTAGTTTTGCTAAGCTTCCGTGAATACTGAGTCAGGTTAATCACCACGGATAATGACCACTACACTTCTGACAGCCCCTTGAAGGTGTTTTCATAGACAGCTCCAAAGTCAGAGTGAGTCATTCACAGACGGTTCGTGCATATGGAAGAAGAATTTACATATGCCAAGCAAATGGAACCCTACCAATCTCTCCAAAAATAACAAGATAAGCAGATGTTCGGATATTGATCAACGTTCTAGAAAGCATTCTTGATTCTTGGCGGTGTTAATTAAAGACCATATATACAATTTTTCCTTTCTCTCTGCACCATGGAGAGAAAGTATTGTGATCATCAAAAAAATCGAAATCGAGATGTTAATAAAATATTTTGACGTGGCAAGCAGGATGGAACTCTCCCTCATTGTGCCAGAACAGTACGAAATTGGTCGGACCAGACCTTCCCCGGACGTTGGATAGGACGTCGCGTCAATTGAATGGCCGGCCCACTCCCCTGACCTCACCCCACCAGACCTTTATTTCCTGTGGGGGTATTTAACGGATAACATTTATTCTCACAACATAAACACTCTACAGGACCTGAAGGATTCGATTACTTAGGAATTTGCTGCTGTTCCTCATGAACTGTGTGCAAAATCGTGTGAAAACGTGTCTTTGCGATCACAGGCCTGTATTGACGCTGATGGCATGCACGATGATCACATAATGAGAAACCGATGAGCGTTTGTGTTACAAAATAAGCCATCTGTTTTCTTTTCGTGCTGACTCTGCTGGAGGTTACGGCGCGTCAAAGTATGGTCCATAAGTAATGGACCACCCTGTATAAATAATAGTAGAAGTTGTTAGTTTCGACTGCAAAAATTATGTTTGTAATTTCTAAACGGCCCTTCTTATAAAAATTGGACTGTAATAACTGTCCTAGGTTAAGTCGTATGTTGCTATAATGTGTGTATATAGCGAGTACACGCTAAATACTACAAACTATTTGAAGGTCATATATCTTGGTGCTTCGTCCCACACTCAGATAGGTTAACAATTATCTTGTAATGGCGGGGGTAGGACGCAAACACACCGCAGGAGTCAACCAGATGTAGGTTGGGGACATGACAGCTAATGTCAATGTCGCCCCCAAGACAGGCGTCCTTGCTTGTCCCGATACAGGCTTCTATCGCGCATGAGCAGGCGCGCAAAGCCTTGACTCGCTTGGTGAGGCTCGTGATCGATTCCCCGATAAGGGGCGTGGCCTTCTATTCACATCTGGGGGTTATTTTAATTAATAATCGGTACACGTCCGTATGTGGAGTCTTGCTCTCGCCATTTCGGGCGGTCAACATGATTTGATTTACATTTATGAATCATATATTTTCTAAATATCTCCTTAGAATTCTTTTAACAGATAAATGTAAACAATTTTAGGGTTACCACCTACTAGAAGGTAAATATCCCTACACTGCGTTATCTTTTATGCGAATGGCAGTACTGAAGTTTCAAAACAACTAAACAATTCTCAATTGTCTTTAAACGTTCTATTGTGACCTTTAAAATAATTCTATGGAGGACAAGATCTATGTTTTTAGCCTTGGGCGTAGAAAGGTAAGGGTTGTGGAGCTTCGTCCCCTTATTGCAAATTGATGTTTTCCCGTTATGGAGGGTCACCATATACGTATAAAAAAACTAGATAGGGTATGGTGTTTTTTTAATTTTACTATTAGTTCTACATGCCACTAGCTAAATATCAATTATTATTTAAATTATTTTGGTAATATTAATTATAAATGTAGTAAGGAGAATTATTATAATTATATTTACATAATTATTATAATTATATTTACATAATTATTATAATTATATTTACATAAATTTTATATATAATTATTTTAATATTGACATAAGGGATGCATTTTTTATAATCTTCTATTGTAATGGTAGCTATGTAAACATTTCAAATAACAAACAGATTGTTTTTGGTACATCCAAATGGTAACAGAGAACAAAGACAGTTTCTTGGAATAAAATGAGCTAGTAGGGTTGAGGAAAGGAGTAGAACTTTTTGTTGTTATATATTTTAGCACCACACCTTACTAAACGTTAGGGTTATACGTTTACTAACTAATTACTGTAGTGGTTTTAGGAATTAATGAAGTTATATATATATATAAGTGTACCCGTATTTGCTACCATTTTGTCATGCAACATGAATTACCTATTAAAAATTGCGGAATTTCTGAGCGTCAGCGATGCGTTTCAACGTTCCATTAGTCAGCCACCTTAAAGTGAGACGCAATTTATATTTTTCTAGGAGTGAAATATGCAACATAAAATAATGAGCCTAATTTACTTATTTTACACCATGGCCATTGAATAACTCAATTTATACATGATTGGATGGACGTAATCGTGAAGTTTACAAATTTTATTAAAATATAATTATATTAAGAAACTAGCCGTAATTGTATTTTAGAGTAAAAGTATATAGAAGAGAGAAAAATTAATTATTCAGGTTCAACAGCTGGTTTAAGCTGTAACTTAGCCAACATGTGTAAAATCTGTTTGTAAATATTTTTGTGTTATTTATTTAAATTATGTAATTACCATTTATAAAATATTATAAATAAAAAAATATATATTGTTTGTGGAACTTTTTGAAATAAACAAATTAATCACGTTTCCTTTTGTTTATGTTTAAAATAAATATTCATGCTAGAAAGATCAGAATATATAGTTACATTTAAAAATCATTTAATTATTGCAAATTTGATTAACTTATAAAAATTAATCAAAAGTTCTAATGTAATGTTATTATGTTTATGTGGTTATAGTAATGAAGAAGTGATCAACATTTTATTTTATGGAACATCATTTAATTTTATTATATATTGATAAGTAAAATTAGGTATAGCATCTATACAATATTATTTTAAAATTAAAAGAAAAAAATTTACAATCCAAAACTAACAAGTCACTAAAATAAAGCCAATAGTTTAATTTGTTATGTGAGTGAAGTATTCGAATTGAAGAATTTGACCTTCCACGTTCTTAGCCTAGCATTGAAGTCTCTACTGTTTTAAATTTGATAGAGGGCCACGTAACCAGTAGTACGGGTAGTTAAAAAAAACTATTATTATTATTATTAGCACCGCATCTTACTACCCGTTCGGGTTATACGCACTTACGCTAATGTGTAATGGTAGGGTGATTGTGAGATGAAATGTAGGACGTACAGTTTAACGTGGAATCCGAACCACGGTGGAGGCCTGGCATTCCCCACATTCACAAGATGTCTTGTCAGAGGTGAAGGAAGGGTTTGGTAATCAGATAAATCTTTGCCGGGACCGAGGATTGAACCCCGGCCGCCAGCACAGAAGTCTGACACCTTACCCCTAGACCGCCAGGTCAGCAATACTATTATTAAATTGGTTGAAATATAAAACTATGAACTATGGTCTATGCCATATTTAAGCTATTGTCAAACACATATCGGTGGGCACGTGTACTAAACGTCAAGCTCGTCTAGTCTGGGTGTCAGTTATGGGTAAGTCGGGATTCGAATCACGGCCGGGTGTGCTGAGAGTGGGTTTGTCCTAAACGGTCTCCCACCTTCTCTCCTAGCTGATGACTATCTCTTTGTAATTATTGCAGTTAAAACGTGTATAAAGCTAGAGCAAACTTTAAAAAAAAATGCTATCGTAGGTTTCTAAATCCACTCTATCGGATATTCTGAGCTTGAATTTGTTTAGTAAACTCTCCGCCATAACCAATAGAGATGTTACACTATCCGAAAGTTGAAAGCACTCTGAAAAAGCATGTTCCTTGTGATAGTGTTTGGCAACACGCTGAAAAACACAGAAGTGGTTAAACACGTGTTATAAGTAAATATATGACTTTTGAAATCGAAAACAAAAAATATCGAATCAAAATACGAGGGTTTCGACTTTAAATCACAATTTTATGCGAATCGTAAAATGAATTAAAAGATTATAGAATTGTAAATACGATTTTGGAAAACATTATATTATAATAAAAAAAATGAACAAAATCGTGTGAATTGCTCGAAAAGTGTCCTCTTTGTTATTAATATCGTAATTGATACGAGAAGAATAAAAAAATAGTGGCTGTTCTAGCGCCAATATTTTAACATCTTATTAACATTTTATTAGTTTTAGTTTAAATTAAATTGTATATTTTTAACGAATTGAATTTGGATTTGAGATAAGAAAAAAAATATTAAAATTCGTATTTCAAGATCCGGACTCGAGAAATAAATAATTCGACCCATCTTAAGCAATAAAAATTGTTTTAAAAAAAAATGTTGGCGGCTAGGCGATCCATCATCTTCATCTAATGTATGCAAAGTGCTCTTTTGTTCAACAATATCGTGAGCTCCGCCTGCTCAAGAAAAGGTTTGTTCAAGCCAGGGTTTGTTTTATTACTTTGTTATTCATCTGTTTATTTGTTCTAATCAAAGTAAAAAAATAGCTTTTTCACTGTTCTAAAAATAGGCGAAGTGATACAACATAATTTAATGGAACGATTCAGTAAGGGCATCTTTGTAACTTCGAAGGTAAAAGGTCATCAGTTATAATCTCAGCAAGGGAAGTAAGCTATTATTTTAATTCAATTAGTTATATATGTAAATGCAAAGGATTTTATTAGTTTGTTTATATCCAGTCATAATTTATGTAGTATTGTTAATTTACTTTGATGAGTAAAACACTGATTGAGATGAGCATGAAGCTTCAAATAAACCACTTAATTCAATGTTAATAAACAAAATTTGAGCTTTTTTTTTATTTAGATATATCATGTTTCATCCAAAATTTTAGTTAGGTAAATTTACTTTCATTTAAACACCTTGTATACATTTGTTCAAAGGTAATTAATTATTTTTAAAACCCGCATCGGTGTTCACGTGGGATAAGGCGTCAACCTCATCTGGTATGATTTGCCAGTAGAGGGGGGTTCAAATTTTTAACAGCAATCGGGTGCTCTGAGGTTGTTTTTATATCAATCGTTATCCACTCTCTCTTAATGTAAATGCGGATACATTTCCATTAGAATTTTACCTTCTTCGTCCCTACCCATTATAATAAATATGGGCAAAGAGCGAATGGGTAGTAAGATATGGTACAGAAAAATGTATTTTTAAAGTTAAGGCCATTTATTCTTAATAAACATAAATTTATATATTCTTACATTTTAGTTTCTGTACTAATAAAACCTCATAATTTTGTTTTAGTTATATAAATTATTATTATTATTAGCACCGCGTCTTACTACCCGTTCGGGTTATACGCACTTACGCTAATGTGAAATGGTGGGGTGATTGTGAGATGAAATGAAGGACCTACAGTTTAACGTGGGATCCAAACCACGGTGGAGGCCTGGCATTCCCCACATTCACAAGATGTCTTGTCAGAGGTGAAGGAAGGGTTTGGTAATCAGAAAAATCTTTGCCGGAACCGAGGATCGAACCCCGGCCGCCAGCATAGAAGTCTGACACCTTACCTCTAGACCGCCAGGTCACCGTAGTTATATAACTGTATTGTTAGGAATGAATAGGGTACTTTACAGAAAGTGTACCTGAATGTAATAACGTTGAGAGAAGGTGGGGAACCTAATATGGTAGATTGTCAGGTGGAAAACTGACCCCTCTAGCACTCCTGGCCGAGTTACAATCCCCGACCTCTCAGTCACTGGTGACTTTGTGCAAGATGATTCCAACTCCTTAGACCACGTGATCCCTGGTGGAAGTAGGACAAACTATTTGAGCCGAGGGAAACAGCTTAGGAAGTAAATTTTAAAGACCTCTGAGTACATTTACTACAAAAAGAAAGAACACAAAAAAACACCTATTAGGGTAGGTTAATCCACCCCTGTGCAGCTGGTCGGGAATCGAAGCCAGGGACTACCAAGTCACGATCAGGTGGGATAATCATTCACCTGACCCGGCCCTGTTAGAGGTACAGTTAAATAATTACTGGCCGCCACAGATCTGACTGGTTTGCGCGTGTTTTTACATCCACTTAACACGTCGAGGGTTATTAGTGCCTGTCACCTACTGAGAAACACTCACTCGCACACACTAAAATCCCATACTCTCCGGTTACGGCTCTAGACGCGGAAGTCACACGCGTTAATGACCTCTTAACAATAGTCTAAGAGAACAAAGTTTTTATTTTAAATTTAGTTCGTATTAAATATCCATCTGCACCAATGCCAGAACGAGCTATCAGTGCTATAGATTATCTAGGACAACAAGAGAAGAAGGCTGAATGTTAAGTAACCATTTCAATATTCACTTGAAAACAGGATGAGTAACAATAGGAAGAAAACGCACTTCAAGTTCACTCGACAGGGAATGGACTCTTGGCTCCCTGGTAAGAGACCATTAGGATTACGCTAACCTTGAAGTCAACCGTGGGAATAAATTATAATTAATAAACCAGTTCTTTTAGGGACAAATGTTATTGGGAGAGCTAAAAACGAATATATTTAGTTTGATTTTAACAATATATATGCCAATTATTTTTTGTAATTTTTAATTTTTTTATTTTCATCAATAATTTACTATAATATTATTACTATAACAAGTAATAGCCCTGTTTCCAACAGAACAATTCCTTATTTCACACTAAGACACCTTTTTTTATATATTGTTAACAGTTACTAGCGTGATTTGTATCCATGTTTTTCTCAAGCTAACGCAATATTTTATAAAGAAAAAAACTCCCTGAAGGACATAAAATTCGGGAAGTGTAGATAGATCCCATCATTTTGTGAATGGATTCTTCTCTCAGCCCACCTATGCTCAAACATTTGGTGTTAACCTAACCAAATTATTTGATATATGTTTTAAGCCTGCCTTGCAGCACTATAGGAAAAGAGTTCAATGAAGATATCCTTTTGTTAAATTTAAATAGCTAGCTACTTTAAAACTCTTTCTTTATTTTTTATCTAGATTCTGGGTTCTTCCTTTATAAAAACCCTTGAATATTACACCCGACCCACAGCCTTCAGGTTAAAATGGCTGCACACATTGGGAGAGATAGAGTCCTTCAACATGGGGATTGCTACGTGATGTCCCAAATGACAACATCGCCATCAAGCAGGAATTTCTTAAAACAGTTCAAATTAAATATGCTTTTACTAGAGAACAGACAAAAATGTTCGTTTAGTATCAATAAATCAGCTTTCACAAAGCTAGGTTCAGGTAGTGACCCCACCCTGCTTTTCATAAACTAAACTCCCAAGTGAGCTTACCCAAACTGCAGTTTACAAATAAAGCGTAGCATAAAATGGTCCTCTTTTTGTTCAAGCGAATGTTTGCAAATTGTCTAATTGTAAACAATCTTCAAATAAGTCGACTAGCTACTTGTCTAAAAACATTAGTTCATTGAAAGGGGGTAAGGGGTGTTGGTATCGGGGAGGGGGGATTTCTGGTACCTTAACTATTGTGTTCGGGCCCCCATTTATTTACAACAAACAATTATAAAGAAAGTTGTTTCACTTGGAAATGTTATCAGTGAGAGTGAGAACTCCAACTAGCACTCCCTAGCGCCCAAGGACTCAACCTGGCTCAAGAATCGCAGCGAATCTCGCGTAGGGCTGAGCATCTGGTTTATACCTTGGGACTTAATTAAGAGGTACAATTATTGTCATGGAAAATACCAGTTGAGGAACTGTCACTATTGAAGAACAAATGGCAAGTCTGGATCGGTAGGTGTGAAATCTATCGGCCACCTTCTGTAAGGATGGTTCCTGAAATTAAATTTTTTGATCAACTTATTTATTGCTAGGAGAGCTATCTCGCACATCCCTATTTTGGTGTTCAGATTTTAATGAAACAAATAGCCGAAACTATTGTTAATGCATTTTAGTGGGGATATTCCCTCAAATTCAGATTCAGATTTTGTAACAACGTTACTATCGCTATTTTATACTAAATTAAATATGCTAATAAATCTTCGCTGTACTCAGCATCTCAATATTTTCATAAAGAAACTACGGAGGTACAGAGGTGAAGTGTACCCACGTTTATAGGGTTGGTTATTTCTTGGGTCTAAAATAGTTTGGTAATGATCGTATACAAGTTCGTCTGATTGCTTATTCTGGTGTTAGGATTAGGTGTTAAGTTTTAATAAGGTATAAATAAGTGTATCATGAATTCGCGAATTCGAATATTGAACCACCGGTTCATTTTCTCTCAGCTATATTCAAATTAACAGCCTCATTAGATTAAATAATTAAAGCCCTTGTGTCTAGTGTAAAAATATAAATATTTGTTAACTGATATTTTCCCTTTATTGTAATCGTTTAGAAAGAGCGCGTTAAGTAATTACAACAAAACGCATTTTATTTGGTTAAAAATAATTAAGTAAGACCAAGGAAATAATTTGTTGTGTTGTGCATGATATCCCGTTTGTCACTAGACTCAACTATAATAAGTTCCAAAATTGTTGCCCAAAAAAAAGCGCCGAAAAACAGGCACGTTTCTTTGAGGCAATAATGTGTTTGGGCATCCTCATTATTTGCCAGTAGTTCAACTATGTCGAGGATTTACCCAAAAATTTATTTTTTAATCCTTCTTGAAGTAATTTGTTTTTAAACATTTTAAGACAACAAGAAAATACTAGCTTTGACATTGAGTATAAATATAAAACTATACTACTGCGGTAATAATATTTACTGGTGAGGGTTTAGCCCCCAAACCCTACACCCCCAACCATCAGTATTGTCCTAAATTATGTAATAGCTTGAGAGAGCTCGAATTGGTGATTGCATTGTCCAACACGCCATATTTGAAATGAACTGGCTTAACGGCGAAGTGGAGGTCATGGTGCAAATATCCAAGCAAATGCGAGGACCTTTCTTCTCATTTTGACCTTCCTAATCTCAACCCTATTAGACAGGTATTCCAGATGGGTAGTAAGACGTGGGATACAATAAAGATTAAATACATTAAGTTTGGCGTTTTATTTATGGCAAAAAACAACAACAGAGTCAAGATATAATCATAATCGTGACGTCACGTAAAACAATTTGTCTTAAGAATGTTTTTATACTCTCTTCCTGATGCCATGGCCTTTTGAAATGTGGACCTGCCAACTTTGAAACTCTAATCCCATCCAAGGACCTCAAGTTGAAATGAATCACGCAGGATGCAGAAGTGATACATTTACATATAGGCTATAGGAGGTTCCATTAAATCCAGGACATCCCAATCGTACTAACGAGGAGGTATTTTAATAAATGGCATGACACACTCGTTTATACTGTCTCAGATAATATATTATAGTTTGGAACCAATTTTTAAAATAATATTTTTAATTATTATTATTATTATTATTATTATTATTATTATTATTAGCACCCGTTCGGGTTATACGCACTTACGCTAATGTGTAATGGTAGGGTGATTGTGAGATGAAATGGAGGACCTACAGTTTAACGTGGAATCCGAACCACGGTGGAGGCCTGGCATTCCCCACATTTACAAGATGTCTTGTCAGAAGTGAAGGAAGGGTTTGGTAATCAGATAAATCCGTGCCGGGACCGAGGATTGAACCCCGGCCGCCAGCACGGAAGTCTGACACCTTACCCCTAGACCACCAGGTCACCCATATTTTTAATTAATTTTCTCCTAAAAACAAGTTATATTGTGCTATTTATAATATAAAAGAAATCCCAGATACCCATTTTGAACGAATTCTTTAGCGCCATTTTCGAACAATATCAATAATCATTAGACTCGCTTCAGTGACTGCATGGTCTAAGGCGTCAATCTCGCAATAAACTAGATTGACGATGACAGGGAGATTGGGGTTCAAATTCCAGCTGGGTAGGGTGAGGGAGGTTTTCCTCAATGGTTTTCCATTCCCCCTCCGCAAATGCAGTTACACATTCTCTAAGCTCAGCATTAATTGTCCCTTGCTCATTAGCGTAATTAATACATATGCGTAAACCTGAACAGGTAATAAGACGTGTTACTAAAAAGAACTATAGATAAGAGAACTTTTTCCACTCTCCAGATACATTATGATTAAAATCGCTAAAATCATAGCTATTAGAATTCAAATTTTCAATAGTTAGTTTGATAGTTCGAATTAAAATCTCGATTTTGAGTCCAGGTGTGACCATATAACATATAAATATAAAGTTTAGATGAAATCCATGAAATCATTTTAGCTATAGCCCCAGACAAAAATTGTAAATCCCACTTTTTTTTAATTCAGGGAAACAGAAAATGTCCATCATAATCTCAAAGTCAAAATGCTCACAATGACAATATAATATTTATTTTATGTGAGAAATTAAATAAACAAGTATTCTATGTACTTTTATTTATGGCCTAATGGGCCACCCCGTATAGTTCAGCTCGTCATTAACCACCAACATTTTACGACGCCAGTCTCGCGAGACCGGAACAAATGAATAAATAAACGGAATCGGTGGTCCCTGGGTGAAGATCATTTGTCTAAGTGAAATAGCATTGAAGGCACTTTACACTTCTTTGTAGTGCCCACGAGGCACACCCGCCTAGCGTTTAAAACACATAATACGGAAGCGAATGCTCAATTATGACATTTACACAAGGGCAACCAAGATCATACCAAGGGCTATGAGTGGTGGTGACGACACAACCGGTGATTAGTTTGGGTATCTCGTAGGAGACTAATTTATAAATTCATCAAAACAATATAATTGCTAACAATGGAGTGATACTGACTAACCAAACAATTTATTTTCATTTACAAATTATGAAAACTCATTTTAGGATTTACAAAAAGAGGTTTGATGTGGGTTTTTTTTTACATTTATATTTGGGTCCAAAAAGGTATGAGGCTCTTATGCAGTAGTTGAGGTTACATAATGATGAGTTACGTAGCCTGTAATCCTCACTAGACATTGTTAGGATAGTCAAGTCTCGCAGATTACGGTGAGCAGGACATGCAGGTGCATAATTGTTTACAATTGTTCACAAGTGCAGTTCAATGCACGACAAGGCTTTATATGGATATTAAAACCTTCACATTTTAATCTTCAATGAAAGTACAAAAACTAA
Organism: Timema douglasi; assembly: GCA_901482245.1. NCBI lineage: Eukaryota > Metazoa > Arthropoda > Insecta > Phasmatodea > Timematidae > Timema > Timema douglasi. The sequence goes on from CABEEJ010003274.1 coordinate 74,649, forward strand.
AGAGTTAAAAAAAAATTATTTAAGATGGTTACTGAGCAAGTAATTGTGATCTCCGGTTATGGAATTTGTTAACATACGTTTACCAGCTGCCGGCAGAAATTATTAAGGAAACAAGTGCTTGAAATAGGGTTGAGTAAACCTTACCGTTTGACGTTTACTACATATTTTGTTTTATTGTTTTTATTTTGTGTTGTTATGCTTGCGTATTTCTGGTATCCGCGTTAAGACTTTATTACATACGCCGTACCCGTAAGGTCCTTAGGCCGCAAGACTAAGTGATCGATTTTTAACTTTTTAAGAACCATCTTAACAAATGGTTATGGAGAAAAATTTATAAGTGAACAAATAAATGAGAATTGATGTGCGAGTAGTAATTCAAGCATCAATGACAGTAAGATAAACGGTCACCATCTTGTAAATGTATCGTATTTTCAACTACCTATCTTCTACAGAAGTTCCTACAGAACTTCATTAAATAAAGGTATTAGCCTAATTTCATTTTAACGAGTGTGATTGTAGCAATTATTATACCTTCCTATAAGTTTTTAAATACCGGGTGACGTGGTGGTTTAGGGGTAAGGTGTCAGACTTCTGTACTGGCGGCCGGGGTTCAATCCTCGGTCCGGGCACAGATTTATCTGATTACCAAACCCTTCCTTCACCTCTGACAAGACATCTTGTGAATGCCAGGCCTCCACCGTGGTTTGGATTCCACGTTAAACTGTAGGTCCTCCATTTCATCTCACAATCACTCTACCATTACACATTAACGTGTGTGTGTTTAACCCGAACGAATATTAAGACGCGGTGTTAATAATAATAATAATAATAATAATAATAATAATAATAATAATAATAATAGTTTTAACACGTTGAAAAGGGGTCCAATAAAAAAGGGGTAGGTCATATAATAAGCAAACTTGTGCTTATAAATCCATACACAGTAACATAGTGATAGAGAGAGAAATAATAATCTCAACAGAAAACCATTTTGAACTGCACTAGCTCAGGCCTTCCGCGTCAGTTCATAAATTAACAAAAATTGTATCACTTTAATATCAAATATACAGTGCCGAGAGTGTAATCATCTAAATAAATCGTGTGCAACATTAACAGTCTTACTCATTTCATAAGAATAAGAATTACATATCAGATCACACAGTCGTGTACAAGTGCGCAGCAAGGCAAGCGCGCGTCGTCATAAAACCCGGTATCGTTATAATTACTACTCAACCGTAAGGCATATTAGGGTCTACATTATTACATCCACATCTTCATCAGTATAAAAGCCGGTATCACTATAATTAGTATACAATCACGGAGAAATATCATTATATAAGATGTATAAACTCAATAGTCCAGATTTTGCTTAGTCCGGACTATGTCTACCTTTTATTTTAAATAATCACTGTATTATAGACAGCAAAGCTGAAAACAAGAGATCTGCGTGAACATAAAAGTAGTCAGTACTAAAAGATATCAAAATAATATCGCTTCTTCAAACCCTATCCAACTTCAAGTCCTACCTGTTAACTAGATCCAAGAACAGCCACTTCCATTCTAGTTAAAGTCTTTTTTTTTTTATCGCACTACAATTTTTAAATAACATACTGTATAATCCAACAAATACATAACTTTTATATGTTGCATACACAATATAAGAATTTTATTAATTTCCTTGTAGCATATCTATTATTATCGTCAATTCAAACTGCATTCGAACCAACACCAACCCCCTAGGACGCTACGCACAGCATCGCACTCTGTGTGACCCCCTTTCGACCGCTCGGCCACCACTGCATGGATACTATGTACAGGCTCATGTTTGATATAAGGTGTTGCGCCCTTAAGAGGCTATAAAACTGGTTGATCTCTTTTTAATGGCATCATAAACTTCAGCTTAGGACTAAATATCCCAAACATCAAAAGCAAATGATTTTACCTAATAGAAAAAAAGCACATAATTATATATACAAATATATATGTACATTATGTATTTATACAGAGTGATTGAAAACTATTTTATATTATTATTGTTTTTATTATTAGCATCTTGTCTTACTAGCCATTCGGGTTATACTCATTATATATTGTAACTAGCTTTGCTCGTTGGGGGCTATGGCCCCAAACCCCCAGTGCGCTTTCTTTTAAAGTGGATGTAAACTAATGTAAGCCATTTTTTTGTTAGGTCTTACCGTTTAGCCACAAGAGACCTCCAAAGAAAGGTCCGCACCAACTTTAAAGTCTTTCCACCATTTTGCATTTTTTAGGGGGTTAAATTTTGTTTTTAACTTTTTGGAGTTTTCCTGTCGGTTACAGGCTAAAAGATATAAATTTGCCAAATTTCAAGTTTCTAGCTCATCCGGAAGTGGGAAAAACATTAATATCAGTGAGTGAGTGAGTCAGCCATGTGGCTTTATAGTAGTATAATATGTGTATTTATGTACAGGATGATTTGAAACTCTTGTGTACAAACTTTAATGGGAAATAGAGAACACTAAAACAAACCTTTTTCGCCGATGAATGTATGACCGCAAACGTCACCCTTTGCTGCTAGAGGGCGCTGTTGTTATATAAATGAAAGGAAGAAAATGTGAACAATATATGTATACGTCGTTCGTGGTATTTTTGTCCTTTCTTGAAAATCAAAGAGATGCTTTAAAACACTTTAAATTAATAAGCCTTGAAGATAATACATTTTGTCCCTTTAACAAGTAATATAAATTCAGATCACTCGTCAAAGTGAAAAAAAAACGTATTTGTTAGGCGGATAAACACTAACGTGGCATTTTACAAACTTTTTAAAGTCAGGAAAGGTCACAACTATCGTGAATTGGTGACCTGGTGGTCTAGGGGTAAGGTGTCAGACTTCTGTGCTGGTGGCCAGGGTTCAATCCACGGTCCCGGCACAGATTTATCTTATTACCAAACCCTTCCTTCACCTCTGACAAGACATCTTGTGAATGTGGGGAATGCCAGGCCTCCACCATGGTTCGGATTCCACGTTAAACTGTAGGTCCTTCACTTCATCTCACAATCACCCTACCATTACACATTAGTGTAAGTGCGTATAAACCGAACGGGTAGTAAGACGCGGTGCTAATAATAATAATAATATCGTGAACAGACTAGATCAAATAAACTACCTTTCGACTCTTGGGCACTTTCCCTGAAGAGATCAACCGTCAGTAAATGTTAAGTGACACCTTTATCTCTCCAATGTTAAAAATACGAGTTCACCAAAGACCTAGTGTTTGGTGAAGGATGTCTTCCGATGAAACGACCCAAGAATTGATTTTTTTAGTCGTCTGCCCAACAAACGAGTTTTTATCCATCTGATGCATCTGCGTGCTTGCACATGTCGATACACGTGGCAGACCGCCAACTCATATTTCAATCACGGTAGAGTAGCTTTTCACTTATGAAGACAATCAGATAATTTCCCCTCCTCCATCCCCTACCCCACAGCGTCTTACTACCCGTACGGGCTATACTCATACTTGAAGTCAAGGGCATACATTAAATATTATTATTTAGCACCGCGTCTTACTACCCGTTCGGGTTTATACGCTTTAAGTACTAATTACTCTAATGGATTAGGACTTGGGAAGGTTGAATTAGAGGAAGTGGAACCGCATTTGCGTGGAGGGAGAGTGGAAAACCATTTAGGAACCCACCAGTTCACCCGACCGAGACTAGAGCCTCGATCTCCCCGTCCTCAGCAGTCGAGCTTCAACACGACAAGCGCGTTAGCCAACTACGCCACCGAGGCGGGTCATAAATTAAAGGAAAGATCCTGCATGTTAGTATATAGAGGAAGTAGGAAACTACTTAGGAAAAAGTACCCTAACTACGCCCGACCAATATTCTAACCCCGACATCCCAGTTACAAGAAAGCCAGAATGGATGAGCCTGACATTTAGTCTATGTGCCCACCGACGTGGGTATTATCGAATTGAACTCGCATTAGGGAACCTTATATGATGTGTGAAATATAGGTTTTAAGAATGTGAACGAGAATGTGTTTGTTGATTAAAATAAATAGTTAAACTCTAGGATTACTAACGGCTCAATAACAACACTCTATAAACCACTTTCAGGACACCTTTCTTTCTTTCTTTCATTAGTATTTTTATTATTTTTATTATTATCTATTTACATAAATTTTTATTACAAAACACAACTCATATTGAAACAATAACTTTTTCCCAACCCCTTGGGGTTCTCAAAAATAAAATGTTACGAAAATAAATTAATTGTTTTATTCTGTCCATTCAGATCCCCTAAATAGGACACAATATATATATAGTGGGGGGATTTGTGTTCCCCCCCACACGGCACATATGACCCGGTAGGTCGTATTTGACGGGTCGGCGGGTGCACTTCGTGANTATATATAGTGGGGGGATTTGTGTTCCCCCCCACACGGCACATATGACCCGGTAGGTCGTATTTGACGGGTCGGCGGGTGCACTTCGTGACATTTCAGGACACCTAGCCAGGAGTTGAACCCTAATCTCCACATCACTTGCAAGTCAGACTGGATGAGCTAAGCATTTAGACCACATGCACACCAGTGGAGGCTGTCATATTCAGATCACCATAAGAATATCTGATAATTCAACACGCTGATAAATGTACTTTCGTTTATTCATTAGCTATGCCATGTATAATATTTTTGAGAGATGGTGTAAATTTTGGAAGCTTTAAGACGAACGAAGGGTACATATAAATAGGAGTAAAGTACAATTTTAACTCATATTATATTTGTACTGCCATCTGTTAGACAATTATGAGAACTTTATAATGCATTTTGGAAAATCGTTAAACGTTCTCTGTAATATTTAAATTAATTTTATAAAAGAAGTATTTGTTTGGGTCTTTATGGGGTTAGAGATGTAAAAGTTGTCCTGGAAAATATGAATTATTTTCAAAACATAGTAAATAAAGGATTTTTTAAATTATTTTTTTATCTGCGCGTCTTACTACGTATTCAAACTACACGCATTTAATATGACAATTACTCTAATGGGGTAGGGATGAGGAAGGAAGCATTTTAGAGGTAATCTACCTAGCATTTGTGTGTGGAAGGAGAGTGGGAAACCATTTAGGAAAAACTACCATCAGTAGACCCAACTGGGATTCTAGCCCCAACCTCCCAGTCATCAGCAAGGCAGGTTAACATAAGTGTGACGCCTTATACCATTAGGCCATTGAAACGAGTCATGTATTTAATAGAAACGATGATAACTTTTTTTCAGGAAAAATCTCTACCATGTAAGTTCTGGTTTGATTTGTCTTCTTGGAAAGATTCGACATCCAGATAATTGAATTCCATCAAAAGTAAAACAAAAATTCCACGCGTCTTACTATCCTTTCGGGATATCTGAATTAAATTACATTAATGGTGTAAATCTGCTTGAACATTCTTGCTACCCGCTTCAATGGCCGCATGGTCTAAGGCGTCACTGTTATATTAGACTGGCCTGCTGATGACGGGGAGAATGGGGTTTTAACTACGGTTGGGACTACTAAGGGTGGTTTTTCCTAAATGGTTTTCCACTCACCTTTCACGCAAAAAATGCTTCCTTCCTCATCCTTACCCCGCTAGAGTAATGATCATATATGTGTACAACCTGAACAGTAGTAAGACGCGGTAATAAAAAACAACTTGTTTACATTCAGATATGTTCCACCATGCTCAACAGTTTAAAACACTAAAAACAGAAATCACAACTAAGGAATAAGGAGGAGTTATTGCAGAAACGTGAAACCTTACCTTAGTGTGATTATTGAAGATGGCGTTTTCGAAAATGTTATCCGGAGATGACAGCATCCCATTCAACACTCCCACGATTCTGTTTAATCACGGCTAAAACCACCACGAGGGATACATTATTCAGAGGAGTACAAAAAAACAACTTGTAAAACCTTTCACACTGACCAACTCAAAAACAAAAGTCTCCTAAATTTAGGTTCTTGTTCCAGAGGAAATTTTTCTCGCACCCTCCCTCATTAAAAAAACCCTCAACCTTTTGAATGAATGAAAAGAATACTTTGAATGACGTCACGTACCGATGAAAGCTTTCAGCCGCGTACCCTAGTCGTTTGAAGGAAAGCGGCCCGCAGACTGGAACTGGACTGGTCCTGTAAGACTCACCGCCGCTCTGATTGGATCAGGTGGTGGGGAGAGAAAGGAGGGGAGAGATGCTGCTACCAGGTAGGTAGGGGAGGGGTGGGACAAACCAGGACTGACCACCTGTGTTTACATCAATGGGTCCAGGGTTCAGACTGATACGTTTTTACAGCCCGTCATTTTAACAGCCATTAAGGGAGATAAAACTCTTAAATGCATTAGAATAGGTTTTATGACCGAAAATACATGCACCTGTGTATAACACTGACATGGCATAGTAAGTTGAACACAATCAACAGAGCGGGTCAGCTTTGGTTGTATAGCTTACCTTCTTTTTTAAAAAGTTTTATGTTAAGAACCACGCTTATTTTTTCTGTCCTACCCGTCTTTATAACAGTCCGGGATTTCCGCATAGGTACAATAATGGGGTAAGAATGAGGAGGTTAGAATTCAAAGTAAGTTTATCAGCATTTTCTTGGAGTAAAAGTGGGAAAAACCATTTGGGGTAAAATTACCTATTAGTACGCCATGTTAGGATTCGACCTCCACGTCTCAGGAAATCTAGGTCTTTGAACGTCTGATGTCTTATACCATATGACCAGAGGCGTGGGTGCGTTAATCCAAAGCGCTGTACCTCCATCTGTTGATAATTTCAATCGTGGTTTGTGTTCGGGTCTCCGTTGAAAATAAAGTTAAGATTTATCAAGAAGGCAGTGAATGTCTGGGTGTACGCTCAAATGGGATCTCAGATGCTAAATACATGACTGAGCTCCAGGCCCTAAGAAATTAAAAATTCTAATAGGTTATAAAAATGTAGTTACACCACATTTATCCTGAATGTTATCAGACACTTTAAACAAATACAGAATTAACATAACTTCTAAGCTGCACCATAGTGTAATCCATCAGGGTAAGCGTGTCACCTTTCAAGGTAAAATGAGGATTTAATCTAATTCCGTTTTCATAAGAGTTTTTTTAGAAAATACAAACTTTTTTTTTTGTGGCCCAAATGTATAAGATGTTACTATAGGGATAATATTAGTGTTATTTTATAGATATTAATAGTCAAACGTACAGCCGCAGATCACATGAAATGACGTTTGAATACGTGAAAGTAACTTTCTATGCTTGTCAAGTGTGTACAATACCTTTGTAAGAAGATTGGGGTATAGTTTTAATTGCCTATTATTTACTTAAATAGTGAGTAGGGTAAAAAGAAGGACTCTGGTATGTTTTATGAACAAGATGGTTTCTATCGATGCCGCACCCAACGCCGCCCCCACTCCCGTCACATCTCCACACTCCCAAAACCAATCACATGCTTGACGGCACTCATCGCCCTTCCCAAATTCACCCACCCTTTATCCCCCATTTGGCAAATATCGACAGGTCTGGACAGGTCTCGACAAATTTGGACAGATTCCAACAGGTCTTGACAAAATTGATTTATTGATTGATCTATTGACTGTGATTTTGATTAAGTCCGGATCCAAGATGGCCACCAACATCTTTAGAGCACGATGTGTAAATTCAAGATGGCCATCAAAGATTGAAATGGCTGCTCCTAAACCTTACAGGCAATAAGATCTAGCACTATGTCGTCCCCCCACCCAGACCCCATAAAGGTAATTCCCTCCACATTCCCTTATGTGGTTATGCAATTTCTTCCCTTTTCTTTCCTTTACATCCCTGCCACAGCAGTTTTCGGGGTGGTATTATCTTTTTGGTATTAATAACTTTATTTATGTCGTAGATCCCTCACTATTTCGTAAGCTTATTCCCTTATTCTTCAAGTTCTCCCTTTGCCATACTAGTTTTTTGGTAGTATTACTTTTAATACCATTAACGTTATTTTTGAACTTGTTTGAACTAGTTTGACGTATCCATTTACTTGTTAGGTTATATAATCTATGCAACCCCCTCGATCTCAGTGCTCTTTCCCCTAGCATCCCCCATCTCCACTTCCGCCTCCCTCTTTATTATTATTTTTGGTTTTAACCTCAACATCCAAAACCCAAAATGGTAATTTCCCTACGAACGGCGATGCAATTATCTTTACCTTCCTATTACTCTTACCCCACCCACCCTCACTTCTTAGCAATATATGTAAGGGGTTTTCAGGTAAATGCTGATGCATTTCACTTTTCCCCTCCTGTAATTCCACTTTTTTACATCCTCATCGGTGGATCACCCCATCACACCCATAACTTATAACATTAAATTATTTAACCTTCAATCTCTCCTCTTCACTCCTTCACCCTAACCACCCTCGTTCAAGAGGTTAAGGATTTTCCATTCTCTCTCCAGATGCATTTTCATCCATGAACGCTATTTTATGCTCTTTCCAGTAAAATACCAGTGCATCTTACCTACCCACTACACACTAACATACAAGCGTTGCAACATAACAACCAAACTTCTAACTGAAAATCCCCTCCAGAGTCCTGACACTTAACCCCCGTCACCACCTCATCATCTGGCTCTCCTGCCAGCCACCTCTTGGCAGCCCGCCTCCCCCCGTTCCAAAAGTTTCAGCCTCATACTCCTGCTGACACGACTTTACCACACCACCTCATCGGAGAAGGGACCTAGTTCAAACCTAAAGCAGGTTCAGACAAGCATGATGAGTTCTCCCTCTACTTTATTTCGTTTGAGTTTTTAACATGGTGTGATTAATCAATTCAACTGTACTTAAAACTAATATAGCTATAGTGTATGTGCATCATTATACTATAGCCTACAACAATTTGGTGTAATAGTGGATATTTCTTATTTATATAATATCAGATTAGAAATTATTCACATTCACAGTTACTGACTAGGTTAGATATGCACAAATCCTGGACTATATAGTAAAATAATACGTTTATATGATCATGGTGAGAACAATGTCTTAATGATCTGTATTTATTTCAATTCTTCCAGAATGAAGATTAGTATGTAGTGAATAAACCCTGCGCGGACAGTTCTGAACAATATGAAAAACATCTTAATGATCACGAGATTGATCGACTCTATAGTAAGCCAAATAAAACTTGTCTTGAATTAACAAAAATCCTTTTAAGATCTTTAACACGTTTACGTGTATTTATCAAACTGTATTTTAACGATTATATATTTTAATAAGTTTTAGGTGTAAGGCTTTTGCTTTTAATTGTATATCCATCCCATTAGTGTCGTTTTGTATGCTTTCCCTATTAATTAATTATGTTTACTATATGTATTTCGTATTAGTATTATTCCTTAAATAGCTGTAAAGTTAATTTTCATTTTTGTTGGATTCAAGACTAATATAACTAGATTAGGTTGTTTTTTTTTGCAATCAAAGAACGCATATGTATTTCATCGTTTCATTCTATATAAATATCTGGCCCAAATCCTCTCAAACTTCCTCCAGACAATTTGAGTCATATTTAGACCAGGGAAGGATATCCCTGAAGTAAAGCTCAGGTTGAGGAATCATTCACCCGTTTAATGTCCTGTAATTTATGCCTCTGATCAAATGCTCAAGTATGGATAGAGTATGACTGGAACGAGCTCACCTCGTACCTCGTATGACATCATCAGTACTCAGTAGGGAGTGACTAGGATCGTCGGATAATGAAAAAGCACAATGTTGTAAGATACATGATCCTGATCAATTAAGAATAATCTCATGTAATGTAGCTATAATGGATGGTTCTAATCAACAAATTATGGTCAAAGGCTGCGTAGATATGAAAATTGACATAGGGCGACGATGAAAAATGTATAAGTATCCAGCATGAATGATCTGTCTATGTGTATAAAACATCGTATAGGTACGATAAAAGGTTTCGGTCAATGAATGTCACGGGAGAAGTATTGCGAAGTTTAGTGAACGAGAGGGCTCATTCTTTAACCATTTATACATATATGCTTTCACCATGGTGGAATCAAACGAAGGATATCCGTTATCTTGAATGGTTTCAATCATTGATGCTTAAACCTATGATTGTACCTTCGGTCCACATTCGGGTGATATCTCATAGGTTTAACCTGTTTATGCTTATCTATTTCCATGAATTTGTAGTTTTGTATATATGTATGATTTTATTAATTTATTAATGAGTTTATATTTGTTATATGACATGTATTTATAAATGTAAAAACGTATATATATTGTATTTATTGTATGAAAGTCATTTATGTAAACTTTATCTAGTGGATGAATGGATGGAAGTATTATCATTTATATGTATAATGTGTTTTATGTGTGATATTACATATGTATGGCAGTATGTGTGGCGATATACGTATGATGGTATGTATTTAAGTTTTTGATATGTATGGACGACGAATGTATAAATGTATGTATGTCTGATACGTATGGATGATGTATGTGAGAATGTGTATGTTTGTTTATATAATATTATGTGCATATGTTGATTTTTATGTATAGTGATATGTATCCATAATGGTATGTATTTGTGGATGTATGGGGATTTGTATGAATAAGCATATATATTATAATTTGTATGATGCTATTTAGGTATATACATCTATTATATGTATGTGTGTAGATACGTGTATGTTGTGTATGTATGTTGGTTTGTATATCTGGTGGAATACGTTGAGAACTTTATGTTAAACATATAGCAGGCTTGAATTTCAGGATGAGTGGTTGAAAGGATGGAGAGAATTGACACTGTACCAACTTGTATCAGTCTTCAGCACTATGCCAAAAACACGGGTGAGAAGGGGTTACCGCAGACGAAGGAATGACAAAGATTGGGGTTATTCGTCACTGGCTTGGTGTGCTGGTAAAGAGGATGTAGGGACATTAATGTGTTGGGGGTTGTTGGGAATTCAACTTCATCAGGGTGAGGGTACGATGGTAAGGATGGGATATGTGAAGGATAGGATAAGGGGTAAGTGGGGTCTTTATCTCAATTTGCACCGACAGGACCTTTGTATTTAGGGGTGCACGAACATATAAATACAGAAGTAAAAAAGAAAAAGGATGTATATAGAAGTAATGCAATTTATTGAAATAACATGATACATGACAAGGATTATGCACGTAATCTCAATAAGAACAGTCTATACAACTTAAGTAAAATTTTAGGTAACATTGCCTAAATCTGGGCCAACAAGGGGCGTGAGGCGCCGGAAGAACTAACTCAGACAACAGAATTACATTACTGGCCCCTTAACCACTAGGCATGTTGGGCACGCACGTTAAGTTATGACTTACATAGGGAAAGTTCAAGTCCCGTTATATACGAGGGCCTAGAACACAGACCAAACCCCTTACAA
>CABEEJ010003275.1:0-14388 GCA_901482245.1 Timema douglasi
AATTGCTTTCTTCAGTTACCGTCAATTGGGGGCTGGCGCTGAAGCGACTCTTCACTTCCTACGACCATTGACCGGGCCCTTAAAGGTTGCATTGATACTTCACTTCCAAACTTTGTTTCTTGTTAGGAAATTGTTGATTAAAATGAGCTTTTTATACAAATAGTTATTGTTTTAAATTTGTTACTTTTTTTTTTATAACTGAGATTGCAATGTCTATATTTTTGATGGAGTCAAGCACAAAGTGATGATTTTTTCACCCATTAGTTAAACTAATATTTAAAACATTATTATATATTTGATCATTTAATGCACTAAATTTATAGCAATTAGAGATCTATATCGCAGAGCAGGTATGTAAAGTTTTTTTGCAGCTTTTATTTTAATTTATTTGGAACTTGTTTGTTTAAAGAACTTAATTTTACAATTGGAGCAAAATTTTATTTTGCTAGAAATGTCTAGCTTTGTTTTATTATAAATTTAATGAGTTGTTTATTTCAGGAAACTAAAAGAAACCCCAATAGAACGAGAGATTCGTCTTGTTCATGAACGCGAAGAAGAACTCCGACGAGAGAAACGACTGCCTCTTAACAGTAGCCCAGTCTCTACCAGCATCCCCAAAGAAGAGGTCAGTCCTACTTTGAATAGAATTCAATTTCTAAACATCTATTGAAACATCTATACTCAGTCGATGTTTTCTTGACCATAAAACTGTTAGTACCATTTCTGGTGATAGAAGCACTGGTATTTCTGTCTATTGGTCTTGAGATGTTAGTTTTATATAAAGCTCTTCAATATTTAGATTTCAAATATTCACGGTTAAAACTAACAATAAGTAAAATACTAGACATAAAAATCCATAGCTATTAAAATGATTTTAATTGCAGTATCTGTACCTTATTTAAAATAATGAAGTTGATGTTGCACCTTGTGGTGCTAAATTCTGTATGTAAGTGAATACACCGAGCTGAAAACAGACACTGTACAATCTTTCCTGATAGGCACTGAAGCCAATATCCAGGCGATGAAAAAATTAAATGATATATTTTGCTTGGTGTGAAAAATTGCACATTTACAAATATGTTTGCACCATTTAAGGTGGCCGCCTCTGTAAACGAAACTGTATCTCACTTTCAGACCACACGGCTTCAAATACAATAGCCTGTGTCATTTTCTGGAACTAATTCTCTATTATGTCTATGCTTATACTCCCCTTTTCCCCAAACTGACAAACACCCTTTGTCATGTTAATAAGGTAAAGAGGAAAGCGAGCTGCTTGTTTTCAAATTTCTTGAAATTTTCTGTTGTGAGTCTACAAAAAAATTACTGAATTTGTTAAGAGGAAGCTTAGTCACATATCTTTGCAAATGTTTTAAAAAGTTAATGAAAATGAGTCAATGTTAAATTTCACATATTTGTTTCTTTTAATAACACTCAAAATATAGGGTTTTAAGAAAAGAGACCTGTTTGAATCTGTCGACTTAATTTTGGCATGAAGCAAATTTTTAAATAACAAATCGTAGAATTAAATATTGTTTTAGAGCTGAGCATCTGCGCTGCAATTTCTCGCCTACTGAGGCGGCCCCCTTAACCCATTTTTATTTAAAGAGTCTCAGGGCCTAAACATTTTGATCGATCAAGCCATGAATGATTACACTTTAATTTAAAATAAATTATGTTTATTACATTGTCATTAAAACTATTTTTAAAGTACTGGGGAAAATGGTCATAAGTTTTGGAAACTAAACAGATAGATAGCATTGATTTATTTCAAGATCCTAAATATTTTACATGCATATTTTAGAATATAAAAGTATAGCTTATAAATAAAGGCTTGCGCCCACTTAAAAAATTATATTTCATTATTTAGAAAAAAACTAGATTGTGAGTTTAAATTAATTTTTTGAAATTCCTTTTTATTCACATTCTAATGTTAACAAAAGTGTATGAATTGATATAAAAAATAAGAGTATAGAAATTATGTTATGGAACTTATTTAATATATGATATTAGGAACTCATAAGTTCATTGCTACACCTACAAAAGTTCACATTCCCATAATTTGAGCTAATTCTCTCCAGTCCACCTCATTACACACTATTGCTTTGAGGTCCATTCTAATGTTATCCTCCCATCTGTCTCTGGATCTTCCTGATGGTCTTTTACCAATGGGTTTACCAGTCAGAAACCCAAACAAGGATCTAAACTCCCCCATTCACTTTGCATGTCATGCCCACTGTATTCTCTGAGACTAGATTATCCCAACAATGTCTTGTGATGAGTACAGGGTATGTAATTCATCATAATATAGCCTCCTCCACTCCCCAGTAGACTCACCCCTTCCCTTTATTGACCAAATATCTTCATCATGTAAATTAGGAGATTGTATTGTTTCACACCCATAGAGAACAGCTGGTACAGTTATTGTTTTTATATTATTAGTTTTACATTCTTCGAAAGGTGAGATGTCAACAAGTAATAGCATGCATTTCCCAACTGGGTTCTTTTTCTTATTTCCAATTTAATCATTATTGCTAGTTTAAATTGTACATAAATATTTAAACTCATTGACCCTACTAAAGGATATGTTGTTCGCAGTCATATTTAAATTATCTACCCCAATTTTGGTTCTTTATGTAATAATATACTTAGGTTTAGAAGTGAATGCTGAAAAGACCATTTCCTTAATAGCCTCTAGTGAATTTCTGTATTTCTTGCAACAGCTCCCTTACTTTTGCCCAACAAAGCTAATTCATGTGCATATCCTAATAGCTGCATTGTACTGTTTAACGTTAACCCCTTCCTTTTCCCTTGCATTACCATAATACCATTCTTTAAGGTTAGATTAAAATGTAGTGGGGAAAGTGCATCTACTTCTGTCAACCCATTATGAATCTTGTTTCAACCTATTATTTATTTCAAAAGAATCTGATAATATGCATCCAACTGCACCCTGCCACGTATATCATTCAAACATACCTTAAATAGCTTGATAAGTTTCCTATGTATCCCAAATTTAACTTAAATATATTAAATTTATTTCTTTTAACTTAATCATAAGTATTTTTAAAATCTATATATAATTTGTTAAGTCATGTTGTATTCCCGTTTTTTTCTAATATTTGCAGGATAGTAAAAATATAATTAGTTGTTTATCTATTTCATCAAAATCCACACTGAAGACACCCAATTATTTATTCTGCATATGGTGTCAATTTCATTAAAATGATATTGGATACAAGTTTATAGTATGTTGGTTTACGTTGCTCGTAGAAACTTATAGGTTCAAATGGCTTTGTCAGTCAATCTTGAATATAGTCTGGGTGGGAAAACTTTAATAAATTAATTGCATAGCTAAATGTATCTTAATAAATATCCTCTTGCCACCAAAACCAGATAATAGCAAGTTCAAATACAAAGTAGCATTCTTGAGAGTATGGCATTTGATCAATGACTCACTGCATAGCAGCAGATTTTTTTTATTTAAATTGGGTTGTTTCAATTAAAATGGGGGCGGGGGGGGGAGGATTAAAAGGTAATCTCCTTAATATGTATCCCTTCACCCTTTTTACTTTGAAAAGGTAGTTTGTCTTTAGTAACCAAATAATAGTTAAACTAAAACAGACTTACAAATACCTTACTAAAACTCTTTATAATTTCTAATTTAAATTTTAACCAGAATTGTCTAGTTTCCAAAATGGCTAAGCTATTTAATTTTCTTTATTGATTTGATTTAATAATTTTTCCTTGTCCCTCCATCTAAAAAGTGAAATATTCTGACTAATTTTGATTAACTATACAAAATGAAGTGCCATTATAATATCCCTTGTTATAACTAATATTAAACTTTATTTTAGGTTCGGCGATCCACAAGTCGAAGTACAATGATAACAAATGACCCTCGAAGTGTCCAACACAGAATTGCTACAAGTCGCATTCAGCAAGAAATCAATGAAGCAACTGAACGTGAAATAGAATTGCGTGATGGTGGCCAGATACAAACTACATCTGAAGAAACACTTGATTCAAAGGTATTTTATATTTAATTTTTGTCGGCATAAGAATTGTTTGTTTTTGTGTAATAGCATAAAAATATGAGTAATTTTTTTAAAAAAATTTCTATTCTTAGCTTCAACCCTAAGAGGATATTCCACTATCTTAATGACAAATTATGTTGGGGGTTAATATGGTTCTTGTGTATAGTGTATTGGAGAATATTTTGTAATAATTGCCATATGACTAGTATTTCTTTAGCATTCATAATTGAATTTTCTTTTCGCACGCAAGACACGCTTTTCAGGACCTATAGGATCTAGTTAAAGTTCACTTCATATTTCTTCAGCAAGTTTCACTTCTTCCATGAAACCTGTTTCCTTTTAGGTATTTAATTTTGTATTTAGACCAGCAAGCTGACTTACGGCTACATCTAGCTGCATATTTTCTGACTGGAATAATTTGCTCACTCTGTTTATTTAGTTCAGAATTTCTAACCAAATAATGGTACAAATAATACACCAAATAAAGAAACCTACAGTCTTGACATTTCACAATAGCACAACGCATCTTACCATATAAATTGTCTTTCAGGTCTTGTAGATAAAGGAGTAACAGTTTCATTTGAAAACACACTGCCTTGACAATTTTGACAAGAGCCTCCCATCGAGTGTAGCCTTAAAATTTCCCAGTGCTTAACTTGCATCACTGATAACCAAGTTTAAGGTGTGTGTACTGCATGGCATGAAGCATGCTCGTGGATTCATATGCAATATGTGGGATTGAACACCCTTGATGCGCCCTTTCATATTAGCACAGTTATCATATTCCTGGCCTTTAGTCACTCAATGGTACATCATGCTGTTAAAAAAAGAATCAAAACTCATATTTTTTTGGCTTTAATCTAGGCTACCATTGTTGATGTTATTTGTACTTACTGTAGTACAGTTTTTGAATAGAAGGATCAAGATTTAACTTTATCCATATTTTTACATAATGTATTCGTAATTCCCTGTACTACCGTTTGTTTAAAAAGATGCACTATGATACTTTTTATATGTAGCTCAACTCTCAAATACAGTTTAAAATTGCCCTTCCCTAAACAATAATCCTGGTATACCTATAATGTTAAGATTTATAAAGTGAATTATTCACAAAAATTCCTTAATTGCTTAGTACTTAAATTTTCATATGTATATTTTTAAGGATTTCAAATGTGCTATGACTGTCGTAGCCAGGCTTACAATAAGATTTTCATATTAAAAAAGTAAGAGAGAGAGAGAGAGAGGGAGTTCCTCCACCAAAAGCAGCTCACTGAGAGTTCTGAAATACCTGAAGAGGTTACATTCAAATATAGCATAGAATTTGTCAAATGGGAGCTAAAAAGAGAGAAACAATAGTTATATGTAAAATTTAAAATACATGTATAAAAAATAAGTAATCCAGGAATTATCACATTCTTTATGGTCTTATCTATCACTAATCCACTATTATATATGCCTTAATCGGTGATTGGGCATAGGGGTGTGTATACTACTATTCTAAAAAACAAATTACTTTTGTCAACATTTTTTAGACTTTTGAAAATTCCCCTTTAAATTAGTTTTCATGTATATTGTGTGACACCTTTGTAGGCATTTTCAAAAAATATATATATTTACAACCAAGGATGTCTGTCTATGTGCTTTAATGTTAAATGTTTTAAATTTTGGACTTGTCCTTAATTGATACAGTGAAAATTAAAAGATTTGTACCAGTAATTCATATATTGCTTTAAATAAATAAATTACATCCTAGGAGACTATTTTATTGACATTTGACTAAGCATGATAATTTCACTTTAAAAAAAATCTTGGAACTCGCCAGAATATTACTAGGGAAAAACTATACTAAGATTGTGGGGAGAGAAAAAAAAAGTTTTGACCAAACCTTAGTTATATTATTTTATGTTTATGTTTTTAAATGCTGGGAATTTATAATATACATAATTTGTTTATCAGAATTAACAAGCCATTAATGATTTTTTTTTATTATTTCTAGGTCACACGATTCACAGACTTGGCCGAATTTGCTATTGTAGAGCAGGATAGAAAACTACAAAAGGCTGCATCTATGTCTAATGTTTTGACTACAGTAGCCCAAGAAACTGATATAATTGAAACGCCAGAGCTTCATCAAAAGAAACATACTCGCTCTTCCTTATTTAGTGTTAATGAATATAATCATGCCCCGAGTCAACCTTCTTATTCACCAACAAATTCAAGAACATTTTCTGCTACATTTGGACCTAAAGGACAGAAGGGATTGATGGAAAGATTTCTAGCATCCCATGGAAAGTTACCGGGTGCCAATAATTCAAGTTTATCCATATCTCCCATTAGCACCTCATCTCAAATTGCTCCATCCTTACACTCACGCCCATCATTAAATTCTCGCACACCTTCAGACTTTTCCTATGATGACAACCAGGTAAAGTATTCTAAATATTAATTACTTCTATTTAGCTATAATTCACATGGTGCTTGAAATTATTAGATAATTTTAAAGAACATTTTGCAAAGCCTTGCAATAACTTTAATTGTTTTAGCTAGCTTATGGATCTTAAAATAATTTAAATTTTAACATAATTATACTAAATTGGACACTGTTGGCTATTTTAATATATTTCATTATTTACTAAATCTATTTCCACCTATCCAACAATCATTGGTTAAAAGGAAATGAGATCATTTAAAATAATTAAATATGTTGGTAATAGTTGATAGTGAAATGTTTGTACCTCTTTAGTTGGTTGATTGTTTTCAGTCATTCATCATAGCATCAGAGTGCAATGGTGACACACGGTCTCTCAGAATTTGGGTATTAGAGAGGACGATGAATTGGGGAAAATGGTTCATTGGGACTGAGGGCTAAGTACCAAGTACAAGTCTTATGCAATCTAGATCTAGTACTTGGGTGACTTGAGATGTGATGTTAACATGGAGTTTTGTGGGTACTGTCTCAGGAATGAGTTTTAAATTAATTAGAAATGATAATGAGTAGGGTGGTCTTGAAATGTAAGAATTAATCAATGGGGGTAGGAACAAACCGTTTTTTGGCAGAAATGTAGAATTTAAGTACAAGGATGTCTAGGACCTTGTTATTTTATCCTTACCCCCCCTAGTTCCTGTCTAATATGCTCGCTTTTCATATTGGCGATAGCGTGGGTGTGATACCTTAATACTGATAGACAGAAGAGTGTAACTAGTCATAGTAGTACCTCAGCCAGTAATACCTCCTAATAAAGCCTGCAATCTTGTAGAACCACCCTTTACCACCACAACCGGGAGCTGTATGGTGTATCCCTTGTGTGATATTGTAGTTTGGAACTCCCCTTTTACTTCAAGAGACTGTCCTGAATATGTTTTAAGCTTTAAAGATGTCGGACTTAATTTTATATATAAAAATTAATTTCTATATAATTTTTCAGAAAATATGGTTACGACAGCCCTACTATCCACTTCCATACTAAACATGTTTCCTGTTCACTAACGCTGTTTCTGTCCACTGTTCCTCTAGATCTTTCACATTAATTACATGAATACTAGACAAATCCAAACTGCCCTCTTCAACTTCTGATTCTACTGCATGCATCTTCCCTGCACTTTTATACAGCATTTTCAAATGACCTACTTCCCCGCACTTATGCCATCTGCTATTTTTGAAAAAAACAACTGTTTGGAGAATGATTTGCTCTACCACAACGATAGCATGAATACACTTTGGCCCCTCCCTTGCCTTGTCCATACTTCCTGCCCTCATTATAACTTTCGGTTGCCTGCACACTTCAGCCCTATCTAACTTGTATACATTTTCTATACTACTTCATCCCAACTGGCTATGGAACACTTTCACTTGACGATCAGCTTCCTCTAAATGCAGTCCTACGTTTAGTGCCTCTTGAAATAGTATTTCAAATTCCGCCATTAACTTTTGTTGAATCTCGTGATAGCAGACCACTAACTAACCTATCATGCAAAGTTTTGCCTAGAAACGCTCCATAGTTGCATGAAGACACTATATGTTTGATTTCCCTAGCATATTCCACAATACTTTAATCTTATCATTGAATCCTCTTTCCCAACCTCACTCTCTCAGCTATAATGTGTTTTCTAGGAGTATAATGTTGTTTCAATACACTAACCAACTCCACAAATGTTTTTGAAGAAGGCAGATCTGGTACTAACAAGTTTTTTAAAACTGTGTATGTTTTGGATCCAATCATTGTCATTAATAAAGGAACTTTCGTATCTTCTTGCACAATATGTATCAAAAATTCATATTAAATCTTTCCAAATAACTCAAGTCTTCTACCTCCTCGTTAAACCTTGTTGCCGCCATTATGATTGACGCAAAAGTTTCACTTGTCACCACACAAACTAAAGTTGGTCTATGGTGATTTTCCTCATTGCCACTGTTGTATTTATTACTTGTACATTATTTGTATATTAAAGGTTACATTCTTCTACCTATGAATGGTAAGAAATCCACACTTTGGATCTAGTTATGTAAGTTCACCTTCACTCTCTTTGTCCATAGATTACCACTACCCTCCCACCTTTATCCAAAACTAACGTTTTGTTCTCTCGTTCACCATATTCCTGCTTACTACACTTTAATATAATACAACAATTCTCAAATTAGCTATGTCAGAAAAAATAATATTCAATATAGTTAAGATAATTGTTTTTAATACATTTTGGACTTTATTCTTGGTTTATAATCCAACCCAGGCTACACATTATGTTATTTGTTTAACCAGTCTTTTCAAGAAAGAGAAGAATATGAGCGTGAACGTCAAGCATCTTGGCGTACTGCTTCACGCCCACGATACACTCCTGCTGAAGAAAAGATACAGGTAGAACTCAAAGAGATGCAAAAGAGGGAGGAAGAACTCAGGTATGAATAATAACCATAATTAGTTTCAACATATTTATCTCTAATAAACACCGATGTCTTTAATGCCTAAAAACATTAATCTTAATCTGCAAATAAACATCTATTATTGGAAACCTAAAAAATGTTGGAATTGATATTGATGAAATTGATTATATATATTCATATAGCCCATGTGGAAAAATCATATCTGGCCAGAACTGGTCAAGATCTGGGACAAATCTGGCATTCCCAGATCTGGCCTTTTTTCCACATGGGAGGTAATTAACATTTAATTGTGTACATATATATATATATGTAAAATCTCAAGAAAGCATACAGTACCAGTAACCTATTCATTTTAAGTGCAACACTCCTTATTTCAGGCTTCAAAGAGCGCACTTGTTTGCTGTCTCTCAACCAAATCTGAGTATAATAGAAGATGAAGATGACGAACTCCATAAATTGAATGGTGGTTTCAATGATACTCGCAAACTTCGTACAACTCAGTCCATCCCTAATCTACTAGATGCAGAAGATTCTTCCTCTAATGAAATTACTGATGTTTCATTAAATAAGGTAATGGAACTCAAATGAATTGTAAATTAGATTGTGTATATTGACAATTTCTAAAGTGTTTAGTTGGGCTATTTTAAAATTAAAATAATAAAATATTGCTTTAACCCAAAGGAATAAAGAATTTAGCTGTCGCTTCCTATTAGAAGTACAATGAATTGGTAACTTCCTAATTAATTGTCAATTGTGTACAATACATTTAAATACAGTAAATGTCTGTGCAGAATTTTTCCACTATGTAGTCTAGAGTTTCGTAGGCAGAATTATAACAAAAAAATAATAATCTTTTATTAAGTAATATATGCAGGAGGGAAATAATTTATTCTTTCTGATCCAAAGGAATAGAAAAATATGGCTGATAGTTTATGAATTTAATCAGAATTTTCCTAGACAAAAATTAGAGATAAATAATTCTAATAAACACACCCCAGTGTATTCAGACAATATTCAAATCTCACCCTAAGGATCCAACGAGTTCGATCGGCAGTGGCTACCATGATGTCAACTATGAACATTGATGCTTCACTAACAAAGGTTTATTATAAAATGTGTGGAAGACTTTTAAAATGCTAATTGCTTGAACCTATATTATAAGAGTTAAAAAAAAAAGGCTGAACTACAATAGAAATAATGTAACATACTTAAAATAGTAGATACTTGAGCTATTACACACATACACACCTAATCACGCCATTCCCCTTCAGAATAGGCAAGAAATTGTGATAGAAATTGTGAATATAGCTCAAAAAACAAGTTTGTACTCAACCCATCCTCACTAACTCTCTCCACACTTGCCTCTCATTTCATACTCCCTTCGCTTCAACAACATCCAGACACAGTCATACATGCTCTTTTATTCTTAAAACTCTTGATGTATCTCGTTTTCACACATTCATCTACAACATTTATCCACGTCTTATATGGCCTACCCCTTCCTTTTGATCCACACACTCTACCTTCATATATATTTGTTTCGTCACTCAATCCATATTTATCCTCTCAACATGCCTAGGACAATGCAAGATGCTTCTTTCACATTGACCTCTTTGATTCCCTTTTAAACTGCACTCTTTGGGTACCTGGTGGTCCAGGGGTAAGGTGTCTGACTTCTATGCTGGGGTCCAGGGTTCAATCTTCGGTCCCGGCACATATTTATCTGATTACCAAACCCTTCCTTCACCTCTGACAAGACATCTTGTGAATATGGGGAATGCCAGGCCTAGGGGAATGCCAGGCCTCCACCGTGGTTCGGATCCCACGTTAAACTGTAGGTCCTCCATTTCATCTCTCAATCACCCTACCATTACATATTAGCGTAAGTGCGTATAACCCGAACGGATAGTAAGACGCGGTACTAATAATAATAAACTGCACTCCTTCAACACCCATTCATTACTGACTATCCATAAGTTTTTTCATATTCATTTCTTGAATATCTCATTCCAACCACATTCACCATGCTTTTGTCTTTCTCCTGAAAACCCACTTTTCACATCTATAAAAAAAGTTATTTATCTCATTTGTAGATGAATTAAAGTTTTAGATATGTAAAACCTATTTTAAACCAGAGAGATGATGTCTGTTACTGCTGATACAATATTTTTTCTTATAACCAATCAAAGGGAGTATTAATCATTTATATAATGATATAATGTTGATAAAATTATTGGTCATGGCTTGAGTATACACAATATGCTATTATGAAGTAAATATAAGAGTGAGATAGTGTGATGTTTAAGATCCTTCTCTTTGTTACACAAATGAGAGCTCTCTGAGAACTGAAAATAAAACAAACACAAAAATCTACACACAAAAAAATTTATAAAAAAGTGTTAAATAACCCAAGGAGTGTGGAAGTGGATCAGAGACACTTGTGTTGGGTCAAGATATCAAATATTTGTAATCGTAATCAATTAATATCTTGGGTGATTTTTAAACAATTGATTTTGTTTAAACAATCATATCAATTTCCATAGTACTTTTAATTTAAATTTTATTTTATAGAATGTATTCTGACATTCCCTTTTTTAAAAAAGTGGAATATTACTTTATATGAAAATTGAATCCAGAATCTCTTGACAACATACAAATACTCATCACATACTAATGATTATCCCTCTCACCTACTCTCGCATCACATTAAGACTAGTTTTCAACCCCAAGATTTGAACCTGAGATGATCTGGTGGAAAAAGAAATAACTCAAGTTCATCTTAAGTTTAATGTCCAAACAATCTTGAACATGGCTTACCTAACCCCTGTGCAACTAATGTGTTACATTATAAATAATTTTCCTTTTCCCACCTAGAATGTCTGAATTTAATGTGAATTTATATAACAGTTATATTGTTCACGGTTATCAATGTTGCTATATTTTCCTGAAAAGTATCAAATCTGATAAATTTTATGATACATTTTATATCATACTAAGTTTTTCACTATTTTTCTTATGCAATCGTCTGTAAGAAAACTCTTTAGTTCTTTTTAATCTTGCATATGGGCCAGTTAAATAGTCATATTGAGTACACCTAGATTTATTTTAACACCGTTCGGGTTATATTCTGTCAAGTGTGGTGCTACACTAAATACAGAACGACACCTACCTAGACCAGAATGGAATGTGTCTTATTTGTATGGGTCACCGGCTCATTCCATTCAAGTTTAGGTAGGTGTCATTTTGTATTTAATGTAGCACCACACTAAAGGTGTACTCAATCCAACTTTGAAACTGGCCCCATGTAATTAAAAACTTTTGTAAGGCCAAATCATTTGACTAGATTCAAAAGATAAACATATTATCCAACAGCCGTATGGCTTAGCCCATTATATTTTAGGTACGGATTTACCTCAACACCATGGAAGTTAGTGTTAAATCATTATTGTTAAAAATTCACCCCAAAAGAAAATATTCAAATATTTAGCATACATGTTAGTATTTCGTGTTCCTCGCCAGTTGGCAAGTTGGTTATAATATTTTGAGTAATTGATCTGTACAATAATGAACTTTTGTTGCAATGGGCTGCCCATTGTGGAGGAGAAATGTGTTTGATTCCGTGCCTTGTGGACTTGGGGTGGTTTTCCACATTTTATTTCTAGGGTTTTTAAATCTTTTCAAAAATTAAAGGAAATCTAATTTTTTCCTCACATATTCTTTTACCTAAGCCTTAAATAAGTGATTAATAAACTTTATTTATTTTTATTTATAAAATAAGAATGTTAATAATTTGTAATGTATAACTATAAATTTTAATGGTATGCTGTTGTGTGATAATGATTTTTATAATTTAGTTTTAAAAATTGAAAAAAAGATGACATTAGCAAAAAAATCAAATTGACTCTCAACTATATTATGTTAACTTTTATTTCAGCCATCTTTTCGCAATCCAAGGAAAAGGAATTCATTAATAGCAGAGTGGGAGAGCAGAATAACAAAAAACATTGACCAATAGGTTAAACAGGACTTATGAATGGTAACTATTTTCATTCTATAGCAAGATTTGAAGCTTAAAATTATTCAAGCTACCTAGGACTCCAATTTATTACCATATAGTTCATATTATATAAAGTTTATTAGTTTCATTTGATCAGTAATAACTGTTGACTAATTAATTCTCATCTTCCCTAACCTTAGTGAAATCCTCTACAAATGTTATATTACAGCGTGAATGTCAAATTACATTACAGTCTTACTTGGTACAAACGAGTTCTAATCTTTCCGATACAACTCGTGTCCATAATATTCCAAAGACAGTCACAGATAACAAGTCCTTGGGATCACACCTCTGATGCACAACTTGTTCTTGGATAGAGTGTGTAGTTCTTCACATAGCCGCAGGGCGCTATCATCACAACAAATGACTTAACTTCTTTTTTCTTGTACAATAGCCTCATAACTTCTTTGGTGCTGACTGACAGCTCACAGCTGACAGCTTTGAAAAGTTGCCAGACCAAATTAGGTATCCCTACAAATCTGATAAAAAACAATAGTAACCAATAAATACTTAAAAGGATCTTGGCAAAAAAATGTCCTTTGGAGCAGGGGCCTCCCTGACTGCTCTGTTTACTTTGAGCCCTAAGAACTCACTCTCCTTCTTAAAAAAAACACATTTCTTTTCACTAATTTTGATTCTATATTAATTTAGTCTCCTAAAACTCTCTTATTTTCTTCACATTGCTCCTTGTATGATCCAAAAAAATTATAATCATCTAAATAGGAGACAATCTTGATAATTCTAACAAAAATTGGTTCATGACTGATTGAAAAATAGCTGGCTCTCTTAGTAAACCACTTACTCCCCGGCAACGATGCAAATATTTCTGAACTATTGTTTAACGGTAAGTGGTCTGTGACACTATTGGGGTTAATGGTATTATCCCCATATAGCTTGAGTCCCTTACTATCACCCTTTTCAACCACAACCACTGGTGTGACCCACTCTCTATACCCCACTGTAATTAAGATGTTCTTGCCATAGTTTAACAAGAAAGAACTATCAGTAACTCAAAATATACTTAACTGAAAGGAGTTACTGAGTAGGATTTAACAGCAAGTCTAACTGTATTTGCCAAGAACAATAAGGAATTAATTATAAACCTAATAGAATGTAGCAAGAAAGAACAGTAAATAAAATCTGACTGGAATGAGCAGAAATTAATAGTAAATTGAAGGTGGGTAAAAGCCCTCAACTTGCTTAAGATTGCTAGCAGCTACTTTTGGGGTGATGAAAGGTAAATCTTTTATGCACCTCTACAGGGATCTGGTGAGATAAAATCTAGATAATGGCAGTTTAGTTTATGGTTCTACTAAAGTGTCTGCGTTGGAATATGCTAACTAGCATCCACCATGCAGGCATTTGACTGGCTACTGGTGCATTTCTGTGTCAATGCCGGTGCCCCCCCCCCCCCCCCC
>CABEEJ010003275.1:15760-45775 GCA_901482245.1 Timema douglasi
TTTTTTTTTTTTTTTTCAGATTTGTTGTTTGGAAATGGATAACTTAATAAGTATGAAAACTGACTGTACTACTACAATCACACTTAACGTAGTTAAGAAACTAAAAGTGCGTCTAGAATATTTGTGCCTAAAAGGCATTTTGCCAAATTTTGAAATTTCTCAAATGTGTTGTTCAAATATTTTTTCTTTATTTCCCTAAGGATACTTTTTTTTATGAGTGCTAATGAAAACTTTGAAAACTTCACTGAGGAATGAAGACTTGCCCAATTTTTCTGCTATAAAATAATGTGCGGTTCAAATGGTGTTTTTTTAATTACTCTAAGATTACTGTTTTTCTCTTATTTTTTTCTAGTGAAAGTGAAAACTTCAATGAGGGATGAAGATATGTCCAATTTTTCTGTTTTAAAATAATCAAAGTAAATCTCTAGCTAAATTACGCAGAATAACAGTTTTGTAACCCTTATTTGTTTTGTCTTTCTGAACTTCCAACAAGGGTGGATCGTGAATGGCTACGAGTGTAAGCAAGGCTTGACAGACCTGTACTAATATAGGTACTGTTCCCAAACCCTCACTATACAGTTGATAGACCAAATACATAATAATAAATAAATGTGTATGTATGTATTGGCTTTACAGGAAATATTTGTTAGTAAATTGAAGGAAACAATTTATTAATTTGGTTAAGCCATGATAAAGAGTTTGAAACCATGAGCCACAACTGATGTATTAGGAAAATAAATTAATATAGTTGACTTGAATTAGATATAAACTGCCTAATGCCTAGTTCTAAAAATGCAAAATTAAACTATAAAGTGGTATTGTATGAAATTATTATCTAAGTGTGGCTTAAATGTTTTTTTTGTTGCCAAAAATTTTATTAAAAGGTGAAGGTAGTTTCAAACATCACACTGTGTAATAGAAAATAAATATATTATATAGGATCAGAGCAAAAGTGGTATGGATCCAGAAATCAAGTTTTGAAAAGGACATTATTTAAAAGTGAATTGTTTTTAGGAGAGTTTATAAACCTTGGGCTGATGATAGACTAGTTGTGTGCAAAATCATTACTTTTTTGTATACTTTACCAAAGCAGTTGTTTTTCATTTGATATTATGATAGTCACACATTAGTTTCTTCCTGAAGTTTATAATAGATTTTCAATGGATTTTCATCTTGTGAATAGTTTTTCCCTTGGTCATAATTCTGATATATTTATTGGGAACAAAATGGAGTTTTAATTCTTAATATCTATAACTATTTTTAGTAGCCTCTTTATTTTTCATTGATGCTTATCGCTTTGTATTTATTATATTTTACTAAGAATGAATACATTGCCGTTTTACATGGATAATTTAGTGAGCCAAAGTAAAGGGCAAATTCATTGTTTT
This sequence comes from Timema douglasi, assembly GCA_901482245.1. NCBI lineage: Eukaryota > Metazoa > Arthropoda > Insecta > Phasmatodea > Timematidae > Timema > Timema douglasi. The sequence continues at coordinate 17,149 of CABEEJ010003275.1, forward strand.
AATATAATTTAAAACAAATTATCTAGGGAAGTCTTAATTTGTAAAGTATTCTATTAATTTTTACTAAAAAAAGTCTTTTGAATAATTTTTGGCTCATCATTCATAATAGAAAGGTAAATATAGCTTTGCTTAGTCTTTGAGCTCTAATTTTCAAACAGCCTTGCATCTAAATAATGTTTTATGTTAATATCCTATTAAAATAAATAATGTTACTGATCTTTATACAAGCAAATGAAAGTATAAAAAATTGAAATGGTTTTGTACAAGTGTAACTAATTTGAAGCACTGATATTTGTTTGAAAGTGGTACCATCATGTTGTTTAAAATGTACTATTACAAAATATTATATGGTATTTCTATAAAAGTCGCTTGGACTTTGAATTACTTTTGCTGAACATGACTCCTATGTTTTTTTTCTTCATTTGTTTAAATTATTTATTTTTGTAATTGAAATATTAAAACATTTGAAAATCCCAGTTAAAATCAGGCTTACTATCCTTATTCCATACATATTTATAAACTTCTGGTTGAAATTGAAATTCTTGGCCTATTTAATATGGGATACAGTAGCAAAACAACAATGTTTTACTATGTCTCAGTCAAGTATGGTATGTAAAATTAGTTGATAAATTTGCCAGAATATAGATTCAAACATGGCGGCTTAGTGTTAAATGTTTAATAGCTTATTTATCTAATATTTGTTATTTAAATACCTGTGAAGGTACATCCATGCCATTCACACTCCACTATGTGAAATATGAATTTTTAAGATAAAAACACCCACAGGGACTTCGGAACAGGGGGATGGTCAGGGGGTTTGAGCCTCCTTGTTTTTATCCTGGAGGACCGGGACTATCTTAAGACCAAGGAAATTCAAAACTCGTGTATACAAACATACAGCTGTTACCATCAGTTTGATAATTTTAACTAATGCAGATATCAATTTATAGTTATTATTATTATTATTAGCACCGCGTCTTACTACCCGTTCGGGTTATACGCAAATTTATAGTTAATTTAATATAAAACTGAAATCCCCTAATATGCAGTTAACATTTTTCTCACTGGAAAAAAAAAGTTTCACTATAATAAAGTAACTAGCATTAGGGCTGTTTGTGATTGCCTTGAATAAAAAAAACAACCAAAATAGTAAATGTCAAAGGGTATTGCTCATCGACCCTTTTGACCAAAATTAGAACATATGGTTCAACTTTGGCATATGCTGAAAGATAGTAATAAATCATGGGCATAGCGAGTAAAGGGATATGGGGTGAAAACCCCACATCTCTCTGAATTTCTGACATTTTTAATGTTGACAGCATAAAAGTGTTTAAAAAAGTCTTTTTGCGAAACTATTTATCTTAATTTTATCCTGCAATCTGATCTTCAGAGATATTTTCAAAAACATATTTGCGGAAGACCATTTCAAATATCTCAAGGCATCTAATTTTAAAAATTCCAGGGGAGAACCATTCCAAATAGACCTGCCTTGATGGCGTAGTTAGCTAACGCGCTAGTTTCATGTTGAGCTAGACTGCCGGTGACTAGGAGATCGAGGTTTGAATCTTGTTCGAGTGAACTGGGGTGGGTTTCCTAAATGGTTTTCCACTCTCCCTCCACACAAATGCGGGTCCACTTCATCTGCATTCAACCTTTCCAATTCATAACCCATTAGGGTAATTAGTACTTAAGCATATAACCCGAACGGGTAGTAAGACACGGTGCTAAATAATATTCCGAATATCTTCTAAGGGAATCCAATTTTCAAACATTTTTCGAGGGAAGACCACTTCAAATAGATTCTAGAAGCATCTAATTTTATAATAATTGAGCTTATTTGGGCATCCAAATTTCAAAAAATTCATGGAGGAGGACCACTTTAAATTTTTTTAGGGCAGCCACTTTCAAAAAATTTGCCGGCTAAAGACTTATCCAAATTAAAAAAAAAAATTAGAGGTCTACTATATTATTATTATTATTATTATTATTATTAGCACCACGTCTTACTAACCGTTCGGTTTATACGCACTTACGCTAATGTGAAATGGTAGGGTGATTGTGAGATGAAATGAAGGACCTACAGTTTAACGTGGAATCCGAACCACGGTGGAGGCCTGGCATTCCTCACATTCACAAGATGTCTTGTCAGAGGTGAAGGTCTACTATAGATGTCATTCAAAGGAGTTAATTTTCAAAAACTGTCCACTTGTGGACCCCTCCCTATTGCTTCTCAAAAATCCAATCTTCGAACATAAAATGGTGGGTCATCATCATCATAATCAACTGTTTACAGCCTGTGGCCGGGTCACTTTAGTAAAATGCTATTTATCTTTCCACCACTCTTCCTCCTTTAATTTCTTCCATTCTTCTTCTCTCACTTGAACACTTTCTGTTATCTGCTCCTCCCAGCTCTCTACTCATGTACTCCCTGTACCCCCCACTCTGTCCCGGATAACTTCATTCCTAATCTTGTTTCTCCTCGTGACAGCTAACATGCTCCTCACAATCTTCATTCCCATGACCTCCACTTTCCTCAGGTCTCTCTCACATTCACTGTCCAAGTTTTCTGCTGCATATGTGAAAACTCTTCTTCCGCTCCCACCCCCCTGTCCCTATTTTTTCCATTAGAAAAATGTGGGGGGGAGGGGGGGGGGTTGAGAAGAAAAATTCCTATTTACAATTTGGAACCGTCTCAAAGTTTAATTTGACCAACTGTTATGAGTCACAGTGTAGCATGTCAAGTTAAGACTTCTACTTTTCAGAGTCAACTGAGTGTACACAGAAAATAAGTAAAACCTGTAAAACTAAAGTGTTGTGTGTGACATGAGTCGAGGAGAAGTCTTATGAACATTTCATTCACATTTTATAGGAAGGAAACTCTTAGTATTATCCCCAATTAATGTGATTTCTTGATCATCTTTGTGCTAAGAATTTAATAGAAGGAAATTAAAATTATGGTAATTTGTGTGTAAAGCTTTTATTTTAAAATACTGGGAAAGTACCTACATTCTTTGGTCTGGATGACCTAAGGCATCAAGGAATTTTAAGTATAGGCTTTATCAGCACTTTTTGAACATGTGTAAAACAGATTGTATTAACAGAAATCAGCTGGGCTTTAAATTTTAATCAGCCGTTACCCTTGATCATTTATCTTAAGTGAAAGGACACCAGAATATAGGGCCAATGTTGAATCACAAGGCGTAAGTTACTGTCAGCAAAGGTTAATGCCGGGTACACAAAATTAATGTTGGAGACAAACACACAATCTAACTCTTCATACTCACGCTACTGTAGCGCTTCTCGTGGTTAGTACAGTGGTTGGATCGTGCATCTTAGAAAGTGACGCCAACACTTGCCCTCGAGAAAACAGCTGAAACCTCGTCGATTGCCCTGATCAGTCCCAGGAGATCAACACAGTGCCCATGCTTTGATTTCGTCAAAGCGTTGGTTAATACATCGGCCGGGACCTCCTCCGATGCCACATGCACCAATTGACCCGATTCGAGTCTCCCGCACAAAGTGGTGATGAATGTCAATATGTTTGGTCCGTGCATGGAAGACCGGATTGGTTGCCAGCTTCTGTGCACCAACGTTGTCATTGAGTAGCTGGATATAGGAGGCAGGCTACTTTTACGTGGGCCACCCTATATAATAGGTCTTAATATTTACAAATGCACCTTAACTCTATGGGCTGTTCCACTCTTAAAGATGCAGTACAGATCTTATGGAGCGAACAGTAGTCAGATCTTACCTGCTTGAGACAGACCGAAAATTTGTATATTCCAAACTTATTCTGAGAGTTGGCGGAGGAGGCAGAGGACAAGGCCCAGTGGTGGTTTAAGTTCACTGACAAAAGGAATGGACCTGACCTGACTTAATATAGACCACATAGTAATAATATATTAGGCGGCCGGGGTTCAATCCTTGGTCCCGGCACAGATTCATCTGATTACCAAACCCTTCCTTCACCTCTGACAAGACATCTTGTGAAATGTGGGGAATGCCAGGCCTCTACCGTGGTTCGGATTCCATGTTAAACTGTAGGTCTTCCATTTCATCTCGCAATCACCCCACCATTACACATTAGCGTAAGTGTGTATAACTCGAACGGGTAGATAGACGTGGTGCTAATAATAATAATAATAATAATAATAATAATAATTAGAATTATAAACAACTTTCAACTTAAACAAAGTCTAAACACTTCATGGCAATACATCTGAAGTTTGATTTATGCCAATTGTGTATTATTATTATCATTGATGAGCTTTTGAAACTACCACACTAACTTGATTCTTTAAGTGATGTGACACCCAATTCCCTGACCATCACTTCATCACTGTGGAAGAAACACCAATTTCACAATGTCATACATTTTGTATCCATGCTGGTAAATGAGCTCCAGATTCTAGATGTGCTAATGACTTAACAAAGATGTTATACTTTACTACTGTAAATTCAGATTAAAATAAAACACTACAGAATATGAAACGAGTTTTACAAAATCATTTGATTTAACTCTGATAAAACCAAATAAATAACTTTTCCTCCTTTTGCGGACTAATAAGCACCTTCTTTTACTAGTTTGCATTTGAGTAAGCTAAGTTTTCCCTCTCTTAGGAATATTTATACCAACAGTTCTCAAAGTGGGGTATGTGAATATATTCGAATAATGGCGGAAAAGGCTACATTTGCCAGCAATGTAAGACAAAAGATTAGTCAAAAGTTTTGAAATTAACTCAATAATATTACAAGAGGCGGTTCAGGTTTTCTTCTATATTTGACCTTGAGAAAATGGTTTCAATTCAAACATAAGATAGTTATCTTTAATAAATAAATCAAATGTGTTAGTTTTTATTGTAACTTTTGCTTTTTAATGTAATATATATATAAAAGCTTATCAATTTTTTTAATTGCATTATTAGACCATTTATTTTCAGTTGTAGCAAATGATAAATAATTACTTGTGTAGTAATTTAACAATTTGCTAAAACTAAGGGCACAATTTATGTAAATTGGCTGCTAAGGGGCACACAAGCGAAAAAAGGTTGGGAACCATTGACTTATAGCATTCATGTTTGAATTTCATTCAGATACTTCAAGTTGAGATTGGATCAAGGATTTGGCGAATTCTCTAAATAAATTGGAATTGTTAATAACTCAGGTGTGTTAAGTGCCTAAAATAAGAATTATAGAATGATTGAGTTCAATAATTATATAACAACATGAAATAAGCAATTTTATTACACTAATTTAGTTGGAGTTATGTACTATTAATCAGTAAAGTGCCTACTAGTTTTTGTACATTTCTAAACTCTGTTGGCTTTTAGTTCAAATAAGAACAATTCTTATTAATTTTATTTTAATAGTAGGCCTACTGCAAATATTGTTAATTGTTGGCTCCTTTTAACAATTCTAAGCTTGTTATCTTGGTATGCTACAAAAGTATAGATTTGATTCTGTTTTACAAATTGTTAGTATTAGTTTGTGGCATTTTAATCGGATTTGCAATAGGCGAGTTTTCGTGATTGACTTGGTTACATCTTGGTATAGAGTGTTTAGGAACAAGTGGTTTTGACCAAGGTAGAGCACAAAAATTATTTTTAGATGTATTCTTACAACAAAAATAGTGGTTGGGGTGGAGTAGATCTAATCGCTGGTGGATGAATTTATGTAATCCTCTACATGTACTGCAAATCGATGGAAAATGAGCTATTTGATTTTATTCTTGGTGAGATTTGTGCTTATTTTGACTAGTCCTAATATTTGCACAACATGTCAAGCTAAACATATCTTTACAAAAATAACCTTAAAAAACCCTATGGAGTATGTATGTAATATCAGGGTGGCTACAAAACATATTTTACAAAATTCCCCGACTTTTCCAGGTTTTTCAGGCAACATTTTTCAATTTTCCCTGAATACTTTTTTCCAATTTTAATGGGGGATGAGGACGTTTGTTTTATTTATTATTACTCACATATTAAAAAGTTATTTTATTTATGTAGGCCTATTATTAACTTTTGTTTTAGTGTTTAGTTACAAAATTAATGGGATATTTTAGACATATTTTTAAATTCCCTGACTTTTCCAGGTTTTCCCTGTTTTCCCTGTCTGTAGCCATCATGAATATTAAATAGGCCTCTATCATATAGTACGCTCTTTCTTTTATCCATAGCCGAACTGTTTTTAAGTACTTACTTATTGTCATGTATTTATAGCTAGTAATTGCTGTCCATTTTAATTTACAAAAACTTAAAATCAATGGACTACAAAGCTACACACGTTTAAATCTAACATAAGAAGGAATGCAGTTTTGAAATTGGTGCACAAATTCTCAACTCATTGGTTGTAACCATACTGTTTAGTCTGGTCAAAAAAACCATTACCAAATCGAGCTCCGGACATAAATATTTTGTTAACATCAACCAGGTCAACCGCGAAAACACTATGGTCATAAACCTCTATATCAGGTCAACCGCAAAAATACGCCCTAATGGGTTACTTATCTCAACTACTCAACCTGCAGTGGTTTCAATTTGTTGTCTCCTTTTTAAGAATGAACAAAGTCCAAAAGAATACTTTTGAATATCTCATATTGCTCTCACCTATTAGAGCTAAAATGTATTCTGTTAACAGATTTATTTAATAATTTTTAGTTTGGTTGTAATTTTAAATTGTATATTGACAAGTGAAAGCAATAATTTATGAGTTAGTAACATTTAAGATAAGATGTTTGTGTCTATAATTGATAGGCAGCCATTAAAATGGGTAGCAAATTGGGTATAAAATAAATGGTCATACAATGTTATATATAAAACTATAACCAAGCTACAATTGTAAACTTAATAGAGTGTTTAGCAAACTATTCACTGTGATATTGAATCAAGCTATTTCAATGCATAAGTTACAGTTAAAAGCTTAAATCCTTAAGTGATTTACTACACAAATTAAAAGTACACCAATTTATTCAAAATATTATTTTGGCACAGCCTATTTCAATACCACCTTCCCTTACACTATGCAAATAATTTACAGTTCCGAAAAAAGTAACAAACATTTTATAGAGTCACTACATTATTTAATTACATTTAGTTTAACTTTAGCCTTAATGAACTGAATGTCTTAAATGTAACATACAAGTCTTACAACCTTGGGCTAGCTGCAAGAAATATTTCAATCAAATAAATGATTAAATGTCACAACACACATGCCCTAACCACTATAGTCACATACTTAAAAAGTCCTTCATTAAATGTTTTAATGGCAATTTGTGATTGTGTTCAAGATTAAAGCCTGCTTCAAGTAAAGCATATAAAAAAAGTTGGTAAACTATGCCCTTATAGCAAGCTATAGTTCCATTAATTAAGCTTAAATTGCCTCATTGAATTTTAAACTACACAAATGGTAATCATATAACTAAACACAGTCTAATGTGATTTTCTTGCAAAATACAAATTAATATTAGGCCTACTAATGCACTACCGGTATGGCATAATTAATACTACCAATTGATTTTTTTCTTAACTTTAAAAAACAATAAGTGGGGATATTGTTCCAAAGTAGGCTACCATTTTTGGTTTCTTATGCACACACACACATATATATATGTATATATGTAATTTTTTTTAAAGATGAGAGGTAATTGGGAGGACATCATTGAATGGTTGTTCTAAGATGAATTGGTAGGATGTATCTTGGCGCGACCTCTTTTTCTCCGGCCAGCCATAGCCAATCCTGAAAGTTTTCCTTCTTCAGCTCCACTAGGTACACTGCTTCCAAAGGCATCACCAATCACAGAATGTGATACAAGCTTGGGGTCTGTACAGTTCAATTGTTTGAACATACGTACAGCTTTCTTGAAAGGCTGAAACAAAATTATATGAATAGAATTACTTTGGTGATAGGACTATAGTAGGGCCTAGGCTATATCATTTTATGTAAACTTCAAAATTGATTCCATGCTTACTCTTGATAGAGTGTAAAATAATTTTTGTACTCTCTTATTAAAGTGACAAGCTCAATACATCTCTTAACTAATTTTCATTTGATATAGGTATCTCTTAAAGGAAAACCTCTTTTTGCTTTATGAGTCAATTGTATGATGTTTGGAATACAATGGATATACAATATGAGGTAACTGTATTATATTTGCAATACAATTATTTGATAAAATAAAAAGAGGTTTTACTTATAGAAATGTACTATATATATATATATATATATATTCACATCCAATGTTCATTTCCTGTGTTAATCCTTTACGTTATTCCTTTTAAATGTTCCTATCTAAGTGTACTATCATTCTTTACAAATTTCTTTTTCTCCATTTGTTTTTTTGGGTTTCCTCTTTTAGGAAGTTGCATTGCAGCTTTACAATACATCCTGATGAGTTTTGATAGGATGAAACCTAGGCCGATGGATTGGGCAGCAGTGTAAAGTGTGAACTGTGTTCTTCTTTTCATTGTAAAGGCCATATTGTGTTCATCTCCCTTTTATGTGTTTCTATCCACCTTTCTTATTCCTTCTTCCAAATATAGTACAATTATTCTTATTTGAGATATTTATCAGTGGTTCTTGTTTTAATTATGGTATATATATAATTTATTTTTTCTGTGATAAAATTGGAAATTCAAATTAATATAGGCTAAAGCATTTGTTCAATTGGCCTTAACCCTTCTAGTTCCACGATCCGATCTGATCGGATCCGCCTACTACTGTTAACAGTGCCCAAGCCGATGAGGTTGGCTCTCCAGATTTGAGCTAGTTCTCGCTTTATCTTATAGATAATGTAGTAGTATAATATGCCACTGGAATGAGAACATTTTCCTAATTTATTTTATATAAGGTTGTAAACAAAAATCAACTGTAAATATTTGTTATTGGAACTGGGACTTTAGTACATTTACAATGGTCGTGCCACGTACTCAATGGGCTAAGTGCAACGCCAGTTTATGTACGAGCTGCACGGAAAAACAAGTGTGGCTCACATTTATACTGATGTAAACAGTTTTCAAATGTACGGGTTAAATCGTTCTGAGTTTAGAAAAATATACTATTTAGAGAGGTGACCTGGCGGTCTAGGGGTAAGGTGTCAGACTTCTGTGCTGGCGGCCAGGGTTCAATCCTAGGTCCCGGCAAAGATTTATCTGATTACCAATCCCTTCCTTCACCTCTGACAAGACATCTTGTGAATGTGGGGAATGCCAGGCCTCCACCGTGGTTCGGATTCCACGTTAAACTGTAGGTCCTCCATTTCATCTCACAATCACCCTACCATTACACATTAGTGTAAGTGCGTAAATTGGTGTATTTTTTTAAGTGCCTCAATGGACTTTATAGTTCATAATGCCATAAAGTAAGTAAAATTAAAACATGAACATGTATGTTCAAAATCAGCTTAAATTCTAGTTAATGTTAATATTACCACATTAGAATGCAAACTTACCTGTGATCGTTTGGCCCAGGGCATAATAAAGCTCGCTCTGAGTTTTGAATCCTTAATGTTTCCCATTATAAGATATACATCTTGACTATTGCGAGTCTTTTCTTCACAGCACATGTCGGAGGGTTCCAGGAGTAAAACAGGACGTCGAAGTTGACGGTTCCATTGGCCACCCCCTTTCAACACTTTTGCCTTCTTGCAAGTTAATTTTGTTTTACGGGCTCGACGTATTTTGGTCTTGACAACTGTAACACAGATTGAGTAAAATAATCACCTACAAACTTTCTATTATAACACACTTTTTAATTAAAAATAACCTGCTTTGGTGGTCACATGGTCTAGGTTCTCATTCTCGCAATAGACTAGACTGCCAATGACAGGGATATCGGATGTACTGAGTTTATTCCCTGAATGGTTTTCCACTCTCCCTCTATGCAAATGCGAGTACACAGTAAATTTACACGAAATTGGGGGTACACTTCCTCTAAATTCAACCTTCAGCTTCCCTAAATTATTAGTGTAATTAGTGCATATGCGTACAACCTGGATGGGTAGTAAGAAGCAGTGTTAAAAAAAATCATATCCAATGGGAAAGTAGGTTGAATGAAAGTATGGATTGTCAAATATCGAATTATTATCAGCTTATAATAATTCAAATATAGTCCATGCTGCATAGTCATTTTTAAAATAATTTGATATTTTCATACAATATTATTTAATTACATTTACAATCTGTACTAATTTTTTTAAATGGGCATATCTATACCAGAAAATTGTGCGATGGATTTAGAAGAGAAAAAAGGGTAGAAAGAAAATAGGCGAGGAAATAAAGGGACGTTATAAAAGAGGGTCAGAGAAGGAAAGGAGGTCATAGTAAGAGATAAGCAAAATTCGAGAAATCGGAGTTAGAGAGAAAAAGGCGATGGGATAGTGAACAAAGGGTTGGCAATATAGAGGGAGGAAGGTGAAGTCGAGATGTGGAAAAGAGGTGAAAGGATGGAGAAGTCTAGATGAGAGGACGAGGGAGGATTGAAGAGGTAAATAAGATATAGTGGAGAAGAGAGAAGAAAGACGAGAGCAAAGATGGGATGGATATGAGAAAGAAGGGGCAACTAGACAAGAATAAGCGACATAAGACAATATGAATAAAAGTAGAGATTAAAAAATAAAAAATTGTGAAATATGAGATGAAAGAGAGGGGAGGGACACACGATTAGATAAATAAGAAGAGATACCAGTCGTTAGAGAAGGCGACGAATATTAGACAAGAAAGAATGGAAAATATTTGAAAAATAAAGAAGCAGGGGGAGAAAAAACGAAATTAAGTGGGGAAAGAACAGAGAGAAAAGATGAGAAAGAGGAATATTCAAAAGAGAGGAGATGATCAGTTGGAATACGTTATAGAAGGGCAAGGTAAGAGAGAAGGAGTAAGATTGGAGTTAATGAGAGGGAGGTACTAGAGAAAAGGAAAAAAAACCGAGATAAACATGAAGCTGACTATTCTAAAATGGGAGGAGGCAGAAGAATAAATAAGAATAAAAAAGGGAGAAGACCCGAAAGGGTAAGATAGGATGAGAAGAAAGAAAAAGTAAAGAAAAAGGGAGAAGAAATTAAATAAAAGTGTGGTAAAGAAATATAAGATAAAAGAGAGTGTGAGATCAGATGAAAAGAATCTAATAGTGAAAGTCTGAAGTAAAACCAAGAGGAGATAGTGATAAATACAAAAATTAAACATTAATGGGAACAGGTGAGATAAAAATAGGGAGAGAAGATTAAGAGAAATGGGCTCCAGTAATTGGGAATCGTAGAAAAGAGGGACTGTTGGGTAAAATACCAAAATAAATCAAGAGTAAAGACATTTTTAAATATTAAAAAGACGTTACTGTGTATATTTAGGTTAGTAAAATTGATTAAGCGTTAGATTTATAAATAACAGTGAAATTTTTCACGTCTAAGCAGCTAGCTTTGATAGTATTTAGGTATAAAAATTAGAAGGTCAGCCCTATTGGCAGCTGTATCGATAGTGCCAATCCTTAATTTGTCAAATTCGACTCTTACCACAAAATAAGAGCAAAGCCTGGGGAGTTATTTAAGGCTGAGCCGACCCATAAATGCACGGTTCTAAACAAAACAAAAAACGTTTAAAAAAATATATTTAATAATTCAACATTGTTGATTTTTATTTATTTTAGTAACATACCTGGGCATCTTTCATAATTCTTATGGAATTTTCAAACCATCCTAAAAATAGTAATTGAGATATTTTCGTTAAAATGTTTCCATTTCAATGCATTTTAAATGGGAAAACAAAAATTATTATTCGGTTTATTTAATTTCTTTGTACAATTAAGCTAGAGTGTTTGTTTATAACATATTATTTAATGAATAATTTATTTTTATTTTTAGACATATTTTTAAATTTGGGCTAGCTTCAATAATCACGACGATATTGAGTTCTAACGACTCCCAAGTCGACACTAGTCAAAATACATAGTTTTAAATACAACTTTTCCTTCTACAAATAGTTATCTTGGTTGATAATAGGTGCCGTTAGTATGATTGTTACCCATTTACAAGATAGTATCGTTTTGCAAACGTTGGCTAACCTGCTGTATCGGAATTCAGGCGGCAGTGGAGGGTTAAGCTAATCTCTGTGACCTTCTTGAGTAAAATAAACATTAATACCATATGCAATGGGATAAGAAGGGCCAATGTCCAATTATGAAGATTTGCGTGGTTAAATATAAACATCTTAATATATGTACAATTAAGCTAGAGTGTTTGTTTATAACATATTATTTAATGAATAATTTATTTTTATTTTTAGACATATTTTTAAATTTGGGCTAGCTTCAATAATCACGACGATATTGAGTTCTAACGACTCCCAAGTCGACACTAGTCAAAATACATAGTTTTAAATACAACTTTTCCTTCTACAAATAGTTATCTTGGTTGATAATAGGTGCCGTTAGTATGATTGTTACCCATTTACAAGATAGTATCGTTTTGCAAACGTTGGCTAACCTGCTGTATCGGAATTCAGGCGGCAGTGGAGGGTTAAGCTAATCTCTGTGACCTTCTTGAGTAAAATAAACATTAATACCATATGCAATGGGATAAGAAGGGCCAATGTCCAATTATGAAGATTTGCGTGGTTAAATATAAACATCTTAATATAGTAACTAAAATAATCATAAAATCTTAACTGCTGTGTGAATAAATATAGTTGGTCCCAATTTACTTCAATGAGAGTATTACTTTAGTGATACATTATTTTCAAAGAAAAAACCACATGCTTCTCTATTAACAAAGTTTTATGACAATAGCCCTTATTTTCCTGAGGCAGTAAAACATGTAAAATTCTTCACTCGTATCTTAGATTCTTTACGGTTTTCTCATTCTTGAACATTGCACGTTGTAATAATAAGTGTTAATATTCAGAGTATATGAAAACTACTGTACACTGAATTTTTAATCCACTATTATAATAAATAAAAATAAACATTCCTGCTCATATCAAACATAGTTATTTTAATAAAATTTGGTATAAATGTAATTTGGAGACGTTCTCAGAATATTTTTATATACTATATTTATTTTACGGTCTAGGATTTGACTATCATTGGACTTTGGAATAAGTTATTTCAAAAAATCCACAAATCCACAAATTACCATTCATCCTGTGTATTTATAGAGAAAGATAGAGTGCTAGAGAGAGAGAGAGTGAGTAAGAGAAAACTAAAGGATAAGCATATTATAATATCTAGATAGATGGATAAAGAAACACACTATAAGGATGAGTAAGAAAGTATATATATACATATACACACACAAGGTAGGATTATTTAGAGTTTTTCAGAACGCTTGTGTTTTGTTTGGAATAAGGCATACGGATTTTTTTTTTCAAGTAGTCTCATAAGTCATAACATACATGGGGTCTACAGGACACCAATCCCGTCGCTCCTCCAGCGTGGATAATTTGAAATAGTATTACTCCCGGGTCGATAAATTGTTGCTAGCCTGCCAAGGACAGGAAGATCGAGGTCCAAATCTCGGTTGGGTGAACTGGGGAGTGGTTTTTACTAAATTATTTTCCACTCTTCCTCCACGCAAATTCAGGTTAACTTCCTGGAACAAGTAACCAACCTCGGTTGCTAACGTGCAAGTTTAGTGTTGAACTAGACAGTCAAGGACGGGGGTATCGAGGTTCGAATCTCGGTCGGGTGAACTGGGGAGGTTTTTTCTAAATGTTACTCCCTGGTCAATAAATTATCGAGGGGTTTTAAGGACGTTGTGAACATGTGTGGATGTATTCTTTCTCTCTTACGCACACATGGAATAATTTTTTTCGAGTACATAGATTTAATTCTGGGTTGCGATACTCTTAAAAGGATACCCCCCTCCCCTGGGATATTATTACGACGCATGCATCAATGATCCTGGAGGCTAACAAATGTGTTCTGATAGGATGAAAGTGACGTCATCGTCTAGACATATATCAGATCTCGTTTCGAATCAGTGTTTATAGCTCGCACCAAAGAGCCTTTCCCACAACACCTCTTTCCTAGAAACATTCCTAAATACCTTGGCTCTTGACAAAAAGGTGTGAGGGAGGGGGCGCATATTATAATTGTACTTAAGGGTGCAACAGTTTTAAATCCACCACTGCCTCCATGAAGATGCGGGTACACTTTCTTTAAGTTCAACCTTACTCATCCCTAACACATTACCGTAATTATTACATATTCGTATAATCTTGAAAAGTAGTGAGACTTAGTTCTAACCACGTTAGACTCCATTTTGAGTCTATGTCGGGGTGGTATTTGTAGGGAATTTAAAAAAATTATAATCTATACTTTATTAGTATCGATATTTGTTTTATGTACCAATACTTTTTTACTCGATACTTCTGTTTCGATATTATTATCTGTATGAGTATTTAAAAATCTTATTTATAAATTGTATATTTTAAAGTTACGATTTAAAGGTGGGGGACGCGATAAAGGGGCAATTTTTTTTACTATTTTTATACCAACATTTTTTTTGGGTTCAAAATAAGCAAAATATTTCTCCAGTAGAAACCTAGAGATTAATTCTCTTCCCATGGTGATATCAACATTTGATGAATATCTGTCAAGGATATCCTGGAATTCAATGGCAACTTTTTATCTTCATTTTAATAGTTTCTCATCTAATGTTGATATGCTCATGGCAGATATTCAACAACTGTTGATATCACCATGTGAAAAAAATTAAAAATTTTTGTTTTTATTGGATAAATATGTTATTTATTTTAACCCCCTCCCAAGAACTGCGAAAAAAACTCCCCTTAATTCGCATTCCCTACACTAACACCTTAAGACGAAACTCTGATAACCTGATTGAAAGTCCCTGGCGCTTATTTCGAAAATTAATGAGGCACATCAATTAATCCTCACTCAAAGTGATCCCATGTTTTCGAGTTCTTAGTTCAGTATTAAGTCAACAGATAAGGTAAATTTTATTTCCACTTCATTCTCGTATGTTCAAGCTACTTTTATTTATCTTTGCCAGTTTTGATATATCGAACATGAAAAACATTTTCTAACTTTTTACTTTATTATGAGTTTTATCTTTGGCCTTGTTTATACTCATGGTTACTAAGAGGAAAGCTGTGATTCAAGACACAGAAATACTTGCAATATTTAAAATTATGTGATTACATTAAACCTATAAGTTTGTTTAGTACTATTAATAAACAAAATAGGAAAATTCTATGACTATACCTAATACAAAAAAATATATAACTGAGTTTCGTGAACCCAAACGGGTTGGAGTAATTTATTTTGTATCATTTTGTTTTGTTTGTTCCACAATGTATATCAATTGATTGTAAAAATGAATAATAAATTGCATAAGAAAGTGAAAAAAGAATAATAAATTGCATAAGAAGAAATACAAAAAATGTAATAAGGTATAAAGAATAAAATGTAAATACTTTTGTACACTTCGTTCACCCTGAACCGTGAACCTTACCGTGAAAGATTACACTATGGTCCTATCCTATAAGCTGTGCCATAGAGGAAACTATTCAGGGTAAGAGGAATACCTTATAGGCTAAACGAAAAGTACATAAAATTATTATTATTATTATTATTATTATTATTATTATTATTAGTAGTAGTAGTAGTAGTAGTAGTACCGCCAGTAGCGGATTTAGGCTTAGGCCCGTGAGGCCCGGGCCTAGGGCGGCAAATTTTGAGGGGCGCCAACATTTTTAAGATGACTAAAAAGTTTGTCCCCTTGGCTTCGCCACTCACCATTACCATGAACGTCAAGGTTGATAGAACTTAGGTCCGTTCATAATTAACAGTACAACACACATGAGCAAACAGATACGACACATGCATCAATGATCCTGGGGGCTAAAAAATGATAATAATAGCACGGGTTACACTTCACCCTGAGCAGATTACTAAAAACATTTTCTCATCCTAGGATTTCTCCCCCACACACACACACAGTAGCGGATTTAGGCTTAGGCCCGTGAGGCCCGGGCCTAGGGCGGCAAATTTTGAGGGGCGCCAACATTTTTAAGATGACTAAATTAATCAGATAAAAATAATTTATATTTTAATTACAAGCAATTTATTATTAATTCTATATTTAATTGTTATGTTAAAAAAATAAATGTTTAATTTATACCTGAATTAGATTTCTTATTATTATTGTTATTATTTCCATTATTTTATACACACACACACACACATATATGTATATATGTGTTTATATATATTATCGTCTAGGGCCTAGGGCGCCCTCAAACCTAAATCCGCTACTGGATTTAAAGGTCGGGCGCGGCTACCGCGTCACCAATATAAAGGTGTTGAGCACTCGTTTTGGTCTACGAGTCCTCCTCACTGCTTTGGATGGGAAAAACAATGTGTGATTGGCTAACCGCTTCTCGCTGATTACTGACGCACAGGTGGAAGACATCGCCAAGGCGGAGTTACTGCTTGTATACAAGTGAAACTCCAAACTTAGCAAGACGGCCATCTTGGCTTTTGAGCGTAAGTGTACATAGCTCACCCACATTTTTAAGGCATTAAAATTTGCTTGGTTATACCATGTGTGTTCATGTATATGTCTGAGTATGTGTGTAGTGAAAATGTTACCCTATACGAAATAAAGGTATTTTTACAGTCATTAGCGAATGAATAACTATTGTGATTGACTTGTTTAATTAATAAAAAGGGACGAGTTTACGCCATAAATTAGGATTTTTATAACAGTGGTAGTATTTTTTTTTAAAGTTTTTTTTCAGTTTTATGCCTAGTTAAAATACCTACTCTTCATTTTAAATGTCCTTATATCGTTTATCAGTCTTAATATAGAGACACATTATTTAAAAAGGTTACCCCTATAGGAGTCATATACGAATTGAATGTTATAATAATAATAATATTTAGCACCGCGTCCTACTATCCGTTCGGGTTATAAGCTTTGAATGTTATAAAAAATATAAGATTAAAGCGTTATGGTTCAAACCTCTCCACAATATTATAATTGCATGCATGCGAATATGGTATGATACTAGCGTTTTTTTTATATTCAAAATGTCACACAATCGGAGTCATATATGAATTAAATGCTATACAAATAAGATTAATTATTTTTCTCTTGTTTCCATATTACTTAAAAAGCAATACAATTAAGTGTTATGGTTCAAACCTCTCTACAATATTTGATTGAGTGCGTGCTAAATATGCTTGGATACTAGCGCTTTTTGTATTCAAAATGTCACCCTATAGGAATCATATATGAATTAAATGTTATAAAAATAAGATTAATTATTTCTTTCTTGTTCCCGTATTACTTAAAAAACAAAACAATTAAAGCTTTATGATTCAAACTTTTCCACAATACTTTATTTGCTTGCGAATTAATATTCTATGGTATTAGCGCGTTTTGACTTCAATGTCTGCTCAATGGAACTAAAGAGTAACCAGACCTGTATATCTTATACCTTGACAAAGCTTCATTAAGTAACGTGATCCTGTTTAGTGCCATCTGTAAACTAGTTACACGCCACTGTTTTATAGTTGTTTTGAAGTCACTCTATGAGGTCCTAGAGCAAGCCGTGCACAAATGAAGGGATTAATGCATAAGGGTAGTTTTTCGTTGCCTGAGTTGTCACTTCCAGAGCGTAGCATGACCTTAAGAGCCATGTCAGGACCTCTAGCAAAATGAGCTCGCCTTACATCTCCTATCATCGTAACCCGGCAGACTGATGGAAACAGAGTTTATATCATCGATGAATTAACCTCTAATGAGCAACTGTTAATTAAATACCTGAGGCGTGATATTGCTCATCGTGATGGGAAGGTATTTAATGCTTACATAGAACATTTACCCGGGCAGATTAAGACCTCGAGCGTACTGATATTGGGACAGGATGATATAGACGCACAGATACAAAGACTTATGACCCTGTCGCAAAACTTAATTCTGGATTTACACAGTTTAGACTTTACCTGGAATCACTAGGACTCTATATCAAATATATTGAACAGCCGTACATGTGACGCATAAAGACGTACTCTATTACCAATGAACTACCCTATAAGGATCATGTACATTTTCTCACTGCGTGCGGGGATATTTATTCAAAGACGGTAGATGAATCACTAGCAAATAACTCTATAAAGGTAAATCTCAGCCTCAACTGCAAGTTTAGGCATCCTACCTAAGGTATAATTGAAAAAGGTTACTTCACTTCGATTCTATGTGAGATATTTAGACCTATCCCAACAAACATGGAGGAGATATACGAAAATAACGTGATCTTCCCACTACTTGCTCAGAATGAGGCCTTCGTCCCTAGAGACTCGGGATGGATATATGACGGCACGTTGGAAATGAGAATCAATATCTCAAGAAACTCAGCTTTCACGATCGAAGTTCGGGTTCAAATCCCTGGAACTATATCCAAACGTAAAGCATAGATAAATGTACAATCTGAAGAGGGCCTTTGATTCCCCATATTTGTATTGACATGCCTCTTTGAACCGACGGGAAGACAACAACGTTTGTCATCGTATCCAAATTTTCGAGACGTGCTGAAACTTGACGGAATCCCACTCCCGTTCAAAATGAGGTATATTGAACGCTTCGAAAAGCTTAACGATATATCCGTTAGTGTGTATAGGGCAAAACACGATGGAAGTGACACTTATATTGACACTGACGACAACTCTAAAACACTAGTGATTGTTCCTGTACACGTCAGCGCTAAAGAACGGGCCAGACATGTTCATTTATTCCCGATAAGAGTGCATGGAACAGAAACTTATCATTTCAATGGGATCAAAATCTATCTCGGCTAATAAACCCGCAACTAAAGTTAACATATAAGAGAGGACGTAGGTACTTTTACAATCGATGTCTGACCGCTTTTATGACCGAAAACAAACTCGCAAAGCATAAAGAGACTTGTATAAAATTTGGTGCTGTGAGTAGTACATTCCCTCAAGGAGAGGATAAATTCCTTACGTTCTCACAGTATAATCAGCAGGAGTAAACTCGATTTACTGCATATGTGGACATGGAGAACTTACTCCTGCCGATAGAGACGTGCGACTCCAACATGAAATTTTCTTGTACTGAGAATATACAGCGTCATGTGGCTTATTCTGTAGGTATGTACACTAAATGTAATTTTGACGATAATCTCTCCGAGTATCATCACTTCATAGGAGGAGATTGTACGGACCAATTCATCGAGGTGCTCGTAGATACGGCAAAGCGCGTACTTGACTACTATAGTACTATCGTTCTAATGAAGCCTTTAGCTCCTGCTCAAAGAGATGCTCATAATACGGCCTCTCATTGCCATATATGTGAAAAGCCTTACGAGAATAATGATATTCGCGTTATGGATCACTGCCTCTTGAGAGGACTTTATCGTGAGAGTAGTAATGTGGGGTGCAATTTAATTACAAGAACCCGAACCACCTGAGCGTAGTAATTTATAACGCGCATTGGTACAATTTTTCACTTCTTGAATCACTTTTTGAACGTAGAGAGACCGATCCGTTCACGAGACAGAGCATTCTAATCAATCCAGGAAAAGTCAAGGTCATAGGAAAGACTATGGGGCGATTCAAAGGGATCATGAAATATATTCAGCATGGGTTTCGAGGGATCACGATTACAATTATAGACAGTTTCAGCTTTCTATGTGCATCTCTAGAGAAATGAGTATCGTACCTCGAACCTGGCCAGATTAAAATCACCCATGTCATCCTGAGGATGCACGATTTGAACTGGTCACTCGTAAAGGGGTGTTCCCCTATGATTATATAAATTCATTATCGAGCAAGGATACATTTTACAACGCGCTCACGGATAGTCATATCTATCAGGAAGAGTATGACCATGCGTGCGAGGTTTAGCGACTGTTCGAATGTAAGACTCTTTGGGACTACTCGAACCTCTACCTTTATACGGACGTGACGCTACTGGCCGACGTCTTTGAGAACTTTCGCGAGCTCTGATTGAAGACGTATAGACTCGATACCGGATAGTCCCTTAAGGCTCCTAGTCTTGTTTACCAAGCTCTATTGAGAATAACCCAGGTACGGCTCAAATTAATCGATGATGTCGACATACATCAAACCATCGAGGGAGCTATCCAAGGGGGGATATGTTTTGTGGCTAATCGTCACTCTGTGGCGAATAATCGGTGTATGGAGTCATTCGACCGTTCCAAGCCAGAGTCTTACCTCGTTTATCTAGATGTGATAGACTATTAATTTATAATGTTATCCTCACTACCCTATGAAGGGTTCAGGTGGATCGATTATGATGAATTCGACCGATTGGATGTGTGAAAGGTAGAAAACGATGCAGATAGGGGTATATCTTGCAGGTAGATCTCGAATATCCTAGAGATGTACCACGTCGCTCATTGACTTGCTGTTCTGTCAGGAGAAAGGGATCCCACTAGAGAAATTGTTAACGACTCTAGCCGATAAGACTGGGCACATCATTCACTACCGTCATCTAAAGCTATGTTTGGTGAATGGATTGAAACTGGCAAGAGTCCACAGGTTTCTCAGTTTCAAGCAATCCCCATGGATGGCTCCGTGATGCTCCGTATATCACGCTGAACGCAGAGATGAGGAGTAAAGCGAGCAATCAGTTTGAGAATATGTTTTTCAAACTGACGAAAAATGCCGCATTTGGTCGTCTTATATCCAACAAGAGAAACATGGTCATCATCGAGATGGAACCTCAAGAGATTTACTTCGGTATGCCGATCTCGGCAGGGTTCGCCATATTGTAAATCTCAATGTTGTCATATACGGTCTACTTTACCAGGTTATGGTTCACGCCTTCCCGCCAGGCGCGTTAAAACTCCAGTACTAAGATATGGACTCACTCCTCTATTGTATGACTGTTGAGGATGCATACCAGCGACTTGTCCCGTTAGCTAATGACTACCTGGACCACTATACCTACGGACAAGACAGTATTTACGGGATGCCTCTAATCAATAAAAGAGCACTCGGTAAACTAAAAGATGAAACCCGAGATCAGATCATCACCGAGTTCATAAGTTTACGCCCTACGCTCTATTCGTTTGCGGTACAAGGAGATGGCGAGAAGCTCAAGGCCAAAGGGGTCAACATTAGCGCGTTAAGAACACTTTCGTTAGAGGACTATCGCAACTGTATGATCAATGAGACTATAATTGTGAGAAAGGTTCGTTCAATAAGAGCTATAGGATTCAAACCTTAAACTCAAAAATTCAATCGGGTCGCACTATGATCTATTGAAGATAAGATATATATAGTACCCGGTACAGTCAATACTCTATAAGCGAGCAGGCAACAACTCCCTCACAATTGTGAAGAGAGAGAGAGAGAGAGAGAGAGGGAGAATAGAATCATAGATTAAATTATTTAAAAAATATTAATGTAACCCTGTAGCGACGCATATCCATAGAGTCATGATTAAGAATTTTTTCCAAGATCTGTAACATTACCACTATTGTCTAAAGAGGAAGAGAATATTAATGTAGTACGTCTAAAGACATATATTCATTCATTAACTAGAATGATAGAGTAAATGATTTTTAAAAAAAATCTAGATCTGTTAAGGCAATCAGATAAATATGTGCCAGGACCTAGTATTGAACCCCGGCCGCCAGCATAGAAGTCTGACTAACACCTTACCCCTAGACCGCCAGGTCACCGACTTCTTGACATAATTTTTGGCTTATTCTTTTTAATTTTAAATTCAAAATTAAATATTTTTTTAAACTTTAAACTCAAAACTACATTTTTTTAACTGGTCAGAAACCTTATAAGTTTCACCTACATTTTGTTAAAAACAATATTTAAAAATATCAAACAACTTCTTAAATAATGTAGGATTTCGAAACGTCTGCAATGCGTCTCGGTGCTCTACCGTTTGTCCTTAATTCCTGTTTATACAATGTTGAATGTTGTGGTGTGTTTGAAAACTCTATTTAAATGTTAAAATAATAAGCATGTTATATAACATGACAATATTTACACCCACATATGGCTTTACAGTTTTTTTTTATTATTCTTGCGTTGAAAGAGCAAACGCTGTCGTGTGAAAACTAAAACTGTTGTTTACATGAAATGTGAAGCTATACAGTTAGTTCTCTTGACAGCTGCATCCGGGCCCGTTAAGCAGAGATATTTATATTTATTAAGTGAAATAAGCACGCTGTCAAACTGAGGCAAAGTTGTTCTTCCTCACTAAAACATTTGTAAATCGTTTGTTTTTACGAGGTGGGGACAAAGATTATTTGTCACATCGCTGTTCAATGATTACAAATAACTTGTGTTAAAAAGAAAAACATACGTATTTTATTTATTTTTTAACACCACGTCTTACTACACGTTCAGGTTGTACACTTATTTACTGATTACGAAAATGGTTTTAAGGATTAGAAAGGTTATATTTTTAGAGGAAGTGTATTCGCATTTGCTTGGAGGGAAAGTGGGAAACCATTTTGGAAAAACTACCCTCAGTACACCCGATTGAGATTCGAACCCCGATCTCCCCATCGTCGACAGTCTAATCTACCACAAGAGTAGCTTCTTAAACCATGTGGCCACCGTAGTGGGTTGAAAAAAAATGACAAAATATTAAAAAAGAAGGACTGGTCAGCATTTGGTATAGCATAGCTGCTAAAAGCACTTTATGTCTTGAAATTAAACCACATCAAATAAACTCTAAAAATGATGACCTATCACAGAAACACGTGGACTGTGTTATTTTTAAAATCAACTAACCTACTTGTATGCCAGGCAAATGCAAAAATGATAAGTTGTAATGAAGTAATATAAGCAGAGGACATAAATAATTGCGCCGTGACTGGACTTGAATGAGGACATTTCTTCCCCCTCGCAGCCTCCTCTGACCTTTTTGTACTTTTAATCATCTCGCCCATGCTCTATCAACAACAACATAACTCAAAAGTTGTTTTTAAAAATCTTGTTTAGGTTTTTGTTAGCTTTTATTTTTCACTTAAACATATATATAAAAACATGAATAAAACACGAGAAACATATAGGAACAAACAGTTGACACCAGCGCCGAGGGGCTCTCGACAACACACACGACATTGGACATATAACATAATTCACACAGATATACAATGGCGCCCTGGCGGGCTGAAAGATGCTTTCTGTAGGTTAGGGGTGGGAAAATATCTTGTTTAGATCGCTAGAGACCCTCGTGCTGACGTGGGCGTGTTTCACTAGTTTTAGTTTATATCATCTCTAGATGGCCAACCCTCCAAAAGGACGTAAATAACGCCTTTTTAAAATTATTATTATTATTATTAGCACCGCGTCTTACTACCCGTTCGGGTTATACGCACTTACGCTAATGTGTAATGGTTGGGTGATTGTGAGATGAAATGGAGGACCTACAGTTTAACGTGGAATCCGAACCACGGTGGAGGCCTGGCATTCCACACATTCACAAGATGTCTTGTCAGAGGTGAAGGAAGGGTTTGGTAATCAGATAAATCTGTGCCGGGACCGAGGATTGAACCCCGGCCGCCAGCACAGAAGTCTGACACCTTACCCCTAGACCGCCAGGTCACCTCCTTTTCAAAAGTTAAGCTTAATTCTATTAGCTATTTCCTTTCTCTCTTACTAATACAACCGACCGGATTGAGAACACAACCTTATTTGATATGAAAGTCAAATTGAGAGACTTAAGAGGACTATTTAATCCTATTTATTAAAGTATTTTTATGAGAAGGGGGCGAGGAGATATCTATCTCAAGTGTAGGTGAGGCTTATCGGCCGGTCACGAGGAGTCAGAGCAGACGTAACACTTTCTAGTCAGCTATCACGCTTCTTTTCACCAAGTAGCGAGGCAGTTAGTCTCGTATTTCAAAGCTGGGCGTACATTATGTCGGTTAGGTAGAAAAAAATTTAGTTTTGATGGTACAGGCGACTCATGTTACAAAGGAGTGATGGCTTACAGTAACTAGGTATATCCTGGCAGAGGAGAGATGGCTTACAGTCACCAAGTATATCCTGTCAAAGGAGTGATGGCTTACAGTAACTAGGTATATCCTGGCAGAGGAGAGATGGCTTACAGTAACTAGGTATATCCTGGCAGAGGAGAGATGGCTTACAGTCACCAAGTATATCCTGTCAAAGGAGTGATGGCTTACAGTAACTAGGTATATCCTGGCAGAGGAGAGATGGCTTACAGTAACTAGGTATATCCTGGCAGAGGAGAGATGGCTTACAGTCACCAAGTATATCCTGTCAAAGGAGTGATGGCTTACAGTAACTAGGTATATCCTGGCAGAGGAGAGATGGCTTACAGTCGTTTGATATACCCTGGTAGAGGAGTGGTGCTTCATCGTTAATAAAAATTAAACATGTCTTGAAAAAAGGCAGTTTATAGTTAAAATATTTATTTTATTTTAAAGCCATTACTAGCGTGGATGTCCTACCATGGTAATTTGACCTTTGACACCAATTTGGAGAAAGTTCATTGACCTACTTTCCACATCAGGTTGATTTATCGCTATTCCCCCACCCACATCCTCCGGGCCCCCGGCGGGGTTGGAGGGCCACCACTAGCCAGGGATGATGGGTTTATCTCATTTGATTTTAATGTGTGCCCATTAATATATGCACTAAGGGTTTTGGGTAGGGAAGCGTGCAGTCTTGGGCACTACTCCCGCGACGTGCCGACAATTCTAGGCAGTGTGGGGGTTCAATTCCAGGACCAAAATTAAAAAGCCAGTGTTTGGAGCTCGCCGCTCGTAATCCACAGACTGAGAGCAGTGGAGCCTGATTACTAATGAGTGAAGAAACTATCAAAGAGAGCATTTGCGGTTAGTTTCCCGCGGCCCCAGGGCATTAATTACATGTTCAATCAGGAAAATGCCGGTCAGCTTCCTAATTATTACGCCAAGAGTGCTACGCTAAATGCCATTAACGTTACGATTGTTATCTACGGTAAAGGAATCCTATAGTAGGGTTTTGACCGAAAAGCACAATTACTTCATGAGTCATGTGTGAATATTCTAAACTGTTCTTCCTACCAAACGGTAATTCTTTTTTATGGTTACACTTTGTACAGACAGGAATGAAGATAATCATAGTGTTGTCTACTTAATAAATATAGTTTGAATTACCTGATTTATTTATGGTTTTTCCTATTTCAATCCAGATTCTGTCCTTTTTATGTTGTCCTTATACTGCGGATCACTAATTTTCCATAGAATCTCATGTCCGAAAACCAAATCTATCAATTCCCCGTCATCATTCCAAGAAACGCGGGGCTGAGTAGCTTGTTGTTTAGGTCCCATTTCAAACACATCCAGTAATCAACTAATGACTGCAATAAACACACCAAAACGTCTTAATGCGCCGCGCAGGTCGCAATTGACTGCTCCAAAGGCAGTCGGGCTGTTGCGTCGCACGCATCGCGTTGTTTGGGAAAACACTCATCTTTAACTCCTATTATTCAAGTGCTCAGCGCATTACGTGCTGCGCCGTGCATGTATTACGTCACAAGGAAAACGCAGCTTCAAGCGGAAATAAAATAAAAATGAGCTTCAAGCGTACGACATCAGGAGGTCTGCCTGACGGAGTAAACGAAGGTATGTAAACATTGTGGACAACATTATTTATGTTATAACTACTGACCCCCTAATATATAGATGATGACTTTCACTTATTTTTGTGTAGATGTTACTAAACTTTATAGACATTTTAAAATAATGATAACTCATATATTTATTTAGTAATTTAGTTCATTAATTAAAAATATTAAAGGTGACTTTCTTTAGTAATTTAGTTTTTATATTATATTAACATCGGCTGCTTTTTTTGGCTGGCTGTATGTAATACAACTGTTATGTATCTTTCGACCCGAATATATTCCATAGTGTATGTTTAATTAGGATTTACCGAAGGATGGACAGAAGGGGAAGAGTCCATCAGAGCCATGCTGGAGAATTTCATAGAGGACGGAGTTTGTTTGGCCGAAATAGCTGCATCATTTGGTAAGTTTTGTAACTAAGAGGTTTGTTCAGACAGACACTCCTAGAATCGGGACCACCAAAATATTGGATTCTAGGGTGGTGCACAAATAACGCTGGGAATATACCATTTAGAATGAGTGAGTGGGTGGATTGAAGAGTAACAAGATTAAATTCCCCCCTCCCCCCAGAGTAATTTGGTCAAACTACTGACATGTAAACAATGTGCCATAATTATGTTTTAGAAAATATCGAGCTCACCTGCTTAATACCTACCACCCGTCCCACGACTGATCCTCAGCGGGTGGAAGGTGTTTGTACCGCTAGCCACTACAATGATGACTTCTATGGGGATCTGGATGAGATTGATAGTATTCTATGTAAGTAATTTTATAGCACACACTAAGCATGGAACCTGCAAGTTACAGCAGTGAACTAATGTGACTGTATTATACTTTCACTCTCTATTTGCTTTAAAGTTAAGGACTGCATTCAATATCGTTGTTTTCCCTCCTCCCGCCCCATCATTAGCGACGGGTTTCTTAATCTACTGCCATCTACGGTGACAGCTGTAGTGGGACGAACGGTATTTACATCAAATCATGTGATCCACAAATTTTATGTTGAATGCAAACAAAAGCTAGTAGTTTATAAAACTGTCAGAATCCCTACAATTTAACGTTTTCATACGTCAAGTCATGTTATATGCATCTGGCAACTTTATAAATATTATCAATACTCATAAAATAATAATAATAATACGACTAATAATACAACTGATATTATAAACTGCCAGAATCCCACAATTTAACCTATTCATACGCCACGTCATGTTGTTTGCATCATACTTTTTAAATATATCAATACCTATAAAATAATAATACAGCTAATATAACTGCCAGAATCCCACAATTTAGCAATGGTCATACGTCAAGTCTGGTTATCTGCAGTACAAATAACTTGCTGTCTGAATTTGAAAACCAAATATAAATATTCGTTAATACAATGGGCACATTCTATAAGATAAATTAATAAGTAAGGAATATAAAGAAATGGTTTATGCAAAAAATACTTTATTGTTTTAGCAGCAATTGAGATTTGTACAAAAATTATAAAATAAATTTAAATATATTATACTGAATGTATTTACTATTAACACTGTATATAATTACACCTATAAAGTAATAAATCATACTAAGTGTTTCTATTTAATACATTTCAACAAACTTTGAACATTTAAACAATCATATAATAGTAAATACACTTTTTGACAGATTTAAGAATGCAGCACTAGTTCATTGTATTCATGAGCATTAAGATTACTATCATCAAATTCATGTGGATATTTCTTCAAGATCTCTGTTTCAAGATGACCATAACATATTTATACATTTAGTTTATAGGACAAAGAAATTATTTGTAGAGTACTAAATAAAGATCGATTAGTTCTTATCTGGATAAACATCATCGCACTAAAGTAACAGGATCACAATACTTAGTTTAGCGTATGAATACATTATAATAGATATAGTTTTAAATGTATTATAAAGTTCCCTTTCCCCTGGTTATACGAAGTGCGATCCGAAAGCTCCCAGATGTACTGATAACATATTATTTGCCCATCTTAGTTTCTAATCACTGTTGTTTCTTTCAAAGAAGTCCCCATTGAGAGTTGATACACTATGCCCAGAACTTTACAAAATTCTGGAATTACCCGTGGAACTCAGTTTGTGGGGTATTCTTCAGAACCTCTCAAATAATTCCACTCTAATCTCCTTGGTGTCGTCAAATCATCGCCCCTTTAGCGAGATAATCATATTGGGGAGCAGAAAGAATATCAAGGGGCCAGGTAAAGAGAGTAGTGCGGTGGACGGGATTATGGCTCTGTTTTGGAAAGGGATTATGGCTCTGTTTTGGAAAGAACTGCTATAAACGTTGGTCCGTTGTCTTGACGGAGTGGCTGGTCCTGTGTGCACCGCTTGCTAGGACATTTACATCTCAGACCCTCCCTCAGATGTGTTAGGTACTCGATGTTCTTGATTATTCGTTTGATCCACAAGAATAACTCCTTGTGAGCAAGTCCCTTTATGTCTACGTAAGAGATCAACATGCTCTTAAAATTGGTTTGGAACTAATTAAATCTAAACAGATTTGATAAAAATAGAATCAACAAAAAAGGAGAATTGACGCAAACTAAGAAGTTAAATTGGGAAATGAGTTGAGAGATAATATTGAGTTTAACTTATCAGAAAAAGTGTATATTTAGAATGATTGTGATAAAACACTTGTATAAAATTACATTATAACACTAGACACTTTAACATACATATTAAAAATGTGAGTCACAGTAACATTACACAATCAGACTAAAAACATCATAATATATGTATTAAGACATAAGTCAAATAGTCATTAAGAGCATATAGTATTAAACAAAAACACTGAAGTTGGTAAACTTAGTTAAAGATAGTAAAAAAGTTTTGAGAATGATGCAAATTATGTTTATGAAACATGTAATTTGATTGATCTTGTCTTTCAGGAAAACTTTTGAGATCACAAATTTAATACTATAAATTTTACGAGACAGAAGTCCAAAGATTATAGAACATTAGAGGAAAATATAATAAGGTGTAAAAAAG
>CABEEJ010003275.1:46201-86059 GCA_901482245.1 Timema douglasi
TTTTCCTCTAATGTTCTATAATCTTTGGACTTCTGTCTCGTAAAATTTATAGTATTAAATTTGTGATCTCAAAAGTTTTCCTGAAAGACAAGATCAATCAAATTACATGTTTCATAAACATAATTTGCATCATTCTCAAAACTTTTTTACTATCTTTAACTAAGTTTACCAACTTCAGTGTTTTTGTTTAATACTATATGCTCTTAATGACTATTTGACTTATGTCTTAATACATATATTATGATGTTTTTAGTCTGATTGTGTAATGTTACTGTGACTCACATTTTTAATATGTATGTTAAAGTGTCTAGTGTTATAATGTAATTTTATACAAGTGTTTTATCACAATCATTCTAAATATACACTCTTTCTGATAAGTTAAACTCAATATTATCTCTCAACTCATTTCCCAATTTAACTTCTTAGTTTGCGTCAATTCTCCTTTTTTGTTGATTCTATTTTTATCAAATCTGTTTATATAGTGTTCCTTACTAAAATTAAATATGTTTTTTATGAATAATTAAATCTATCCAGTCATGGAGAAGACAGACACTTCCTTTGGGATTCCAGTGGTTTGGTCTCTGGGTCGTAGCTCTGAGGCCAGCTTTCATCACCAAGGATTGCCTTGGATGGACGACCCAGTCGTTAGTGAGTCGTTGCTGACTCTGGGTCTGGTTCAGCAAGAGGAGCACCGACTAGAATGCATTCTACCTTGAGTTGTGCTCCTCCGTCAGAATTCATTAGCGTCAACCTAATGATAGGCCAATAACGCTGGCTGCAGATGTTATTATCTAGGCAACGGTCCTCATTGATAAACAAATAATTTTTTATCATTTTTGTACGCTCTGTTGGTTGAGCGTCAACAAACACGTTCAGAATTCTCAAACTGACTTTTCTAACGTTTGAAACATGAGAACCAATTTAAAGTCTAGGCAAGGATGTTAGGGAAACATTTATTTTGAGGTCTAAAATGATATTAGTTTTTGGTAATATTTGACTTCGGTCAGTGAAAATTCTTGTATGTAAAACTAAAATAATTTTAAAAGTTATTAATACAATGTATTTAACACACGCTATAAACGAATTTATTCTTTAACTATACAATTCACCATATAAATATTTTTTTTATAAATTATATTTATTAAAAATAGTTAATTAACTGAGCTCCCATTTAAAATACTGTGGGCTCTGCTTTATTTTAAGGAAATTATTATTTGTTTGAAAATATTAACTCCCTCCTCCTTCCCTAAAATAAACTATAAGCTTAGAAAATAACTGAATAATAATTTCACAATTATATAATATATTCTTTTACGTTAATATTGCACCTGCTACCGGGATAATATGTTTAAATAGCTAGGATAGGATCATATTCACCAATCAATATCCTGTGTGCTGATTAGATCACGTCTGGAATCCTTATTTCCCAAACAGGAGTAATTACGCTCGTGGCGAGTGTTAGATTCACCATAACCTGATTTGGAACCATAGAGTCCTTCAGAAGAGTGTGAGGGATAAGAAGAGGAGTATGAGGATTGGTAAGAAGAAGGATAAGAAGAGGATGGCGAAGAAGGGTGTGCGTAGGAGTATGATGAGGGGTAAGATGCAGAGTATGAAGAGGGATAATAAGAGGAATATGAAGAGGAATATGAAGAGGGATAAGATGTGGAATAGGAAGAGGGATAAGTAGAGTCTGAAGAGGGGTGAGAAGTAGAGTATGGAGAGGGGTAAGAAGAGGAATATGAAGAGGGGTAAGAAGAGGAATATGAAGAGGGATATGAAGAGGAGTATGAAGAGGGATAAGTGGAGGAGTATGAAGAGGGGTGAGAAGAAGAGTATGGAGAGGGGTAAGAAGAAGAGTGTAAAGAAGAGTAAGAAGAATCGTATGAAGAGGGATAAGATGAGGAGAAAGAAGGATCGTTGTAAGGAAGGTAGTTTTGTTCGGATACACCACTTGAAGTCTGCCCATTCAAAGTGGGACCAATTTCTTGATACGGTGAGGAGTTGCCCGAGTATGAGGAGTGATAATGTGAAGAACGAGAACTGTCTGCAGGGGAGTAGTGCTTTCCAAAAGTGGAATAAGGGGTTAAGTTAGAAGAGTGTGAATTGGGAGATCTGTCACGATAGTAATCTCCAGATGATTGGGAAAGTCCGTTTGACGGATAGGAGCCTTGAGAATATTGGTGCTGGGACGGATTGTCACAGTTCTGGTACGAGTTTGGCCTGGAGTATTGGTCTACGTACGAGTAATCGCTTTTAAAGTCGTTGCGGGATCCAAGATTATAGCATATAACACCCGTTGCGATACTCAGATGATAAATTACAATCCTCGTAATCTGCGAAATAAAAAAAAACACATGTTGACGATTGACTTCTATACATAATGATTACTTGACTTCTATACATAATGATTACTTGACTTCTATACATAATGATTACATTAAAAAATAAACATTTACAAAATTTACCCTGCTCCGGTGGACACGTGTGTAAATTAGTGTAAATATTGGAATACCCTGGGTGTGAAGATAAACTCAATGCTTATAAAATAAAAAAACAGATCCAAAAAGCATAATAAACATAATTCTTAAGTTAATTGCCATAGTTGTTAGCAATTTATTATTATTATTATTATTATTAGCACCGCGTCTTACTACCCGTTCGGGTTATACGCACTTACGCTAATGTGTAATGGTAGGGTGATTGTGAGGTTAAATGGAGGACCTACAGTTTAACGTGGGATCCGAACCACGGTGGAGGCCTGGCATTCCCCACATTCACAAGATGTCTTGTCAGAGGTGAAGGAAGGGTTTGGTAATCAGATAAATCTGTGCAGGGACCGAGGATTGAACCCCGGCCGCCAGCACAGAAGTCTGACACCCTACCCCCAGACCGCCAGCTCACCTAGTATTAGTAACCATCACAACATGATTTATTACTCTCGCTGAACCATTTAAAGACTGTATCGATTAATATTAGGTTTTCTGCAAGGCTTTAGCACCAATAATATGCTATTTCCAACATTTATTCCTCAGGACTGGTAATTTATCAACTACTTAACTCAATTAATATGTCCCATTTCATAATATGAATACGTTTTATGGCTTTACAGGAAAATAATCTCGAATCATTCCATCAGAAGTTAAATACCACTCATCGATGTTCACATGGACTAGACGTCAAGTTCATCTGGATTGATTTTCTGACGATTGAGAGATTGTGGCTTGAATCATATCAGGATTAATCGAGGGTTTTATTTCTTTAAAAAAAAGATTCTTTCTCTCAACGCAAATATGTAAACAGTTCTTTTACATTTACACTTACTCGTCATTCGCCAATTAGTTTAGATATAAGGCTAGCTACAGTAACCCCATGACATCTTTGGTGCTGACTGACAGCTCACAGTTGACTTCTGACAGTCAACATTGAGGAATAATACCTAAATTTTAACTTTCAAAAGTGACAAACTGCTAAACACATGTATTTTCAGATCATATGGTTCGGCGTAGGGATACATAATTTGGTCTGGTAACTTTTAAAAGCTGTCAGTCATCACCAAAGAAGCCATGGGGCTACTGTAGGACAGATTGTAGGACATAGTGCACTAAAATAAAATCATATAAGTAAGTGACTGTGTTTAGTTTCTGAACTAATTCAATTCTATATTTTGTTCATATAAAGTATTTGTAAATGATAAATATTTAAATATGAACACAAACTACTCTCAGTGTATAGTATTTGTTGAGCTTTGAGCTGTGAACGCATCCTCTTAATTAAATAAGTCAAGATTGGTTACAGTATATTTGTTGATACAATATTAGTGTTATGAACAGAAAGTAGTGTAACAGGTGAATAGCAGTGATATATAATATGGTGTGATCCTAACAGTAGTTTATTAAACTAGGATGCTTATTAATTTGTTTGTTAGCAGGTTTTAACCTTCTAATAATTTAATAGGAAACCTACACTCACACACACACACACACACACACACATTATATATATAAGCTCTAGCTCTATGTATATGTTGGGCACAAAGCCCAAAAACAGCCTATGGATGGAATTTTGGTTCAATAATAATATTGGACGTTTTAAAATGACCTAAGTCCGACATTATAATCAATTTTGGGCTTTGGCCGTCTCCAAAAAGCCAACCCTGGGATTCCGCAGTTACCGAACCACCAAGACTTTAAATAGCATTTTAGTTATTTTCTCGAACAGACTTAGCAGGTGGCACGCACCAAATTTTGAGCAGCCACATGAAATGAAGAGAGCAAGTGGATTTAAATGATATACAAACAGAATCAGATGGAGTTTACAACATTAGTTTAAGTTATCAAGACCACCTGACGAAATTTCTCAACACTAGCCTAATCTAACATAACCTAACCTAACCTAACCTAGCCTAACCTAACTTAACCTAGCCTAACCTAACTTAGCCTAACCTAATCTAGCCTAACCTAACTTAACCTAACCTAACCTAGCCTAACCTAATCTAACCTAACTTAACCTAACCTAGCCTAACATAGCCTAACCTAACATAGTCTAACCTATCCTAACCTAACCTAGCCTAACCTAACCTGACCTAGTGACTGTATTTAAAACTTCTGTGTTTACACAATCCTAAGTTTGGCTGTTTGTAGATGGTTAAAGCTCTGAATTGAATTTAACTTTGGGCTTTGGTCATTTTAAAACGTCCAATCCTAGGGTTGAGCCAAAATACATCCATTGGCCGATTTCGAGCTTTGCGCTCAATATACACATATAATATAGGCTTGAGCTTGTACCATTTTAATACAATATTGTTTTTTTAATTTCCTTTACACAATTTTGGTTTTACGAAATATGTATAAGATTATCAAATAACAGTCTGAGTAAAATACATGATTTAATTGCGAAAGTATCTATGCACAATAATTGTAATTTCAGAAATTTCTAAAAGAAAATTAAACATAACAACATTGATAAATATTTTAAAGTATAGAAAAACCTATAACACATTGTCAATCTTATTCGAAAGTGAATTTCGATCAATTAAAAATATAAAGTGCATTTTAAATTAAGCTCATTGCATTTTATTATAAGTCCCACACTGATGGTAATATGGTAATATATTTATTTGGAAACCTAAATTTCAAGATTCGAATTGATATAAAATAAAACATCAACTTGTTATTTGTCAATGTTAATTTCTCATCTCATATCCACTCCAATGCGGGAGAATTTTTTTCTCTATACTGTATTTCTTAGACAAAGCGGTGGGATTTAGTAATTAATAGCTTTGTTGTTAAACGTAATAATGGAGAAGAATAGTTTTGTAGTAAAGTCATTGTGTCAACCTAGGAGAATATAATAAACGTAACACCTCAACTCCAACAGGTGTGCCAACTACCATTATGTATGAGCAGTGGGCACGCAATAAAGCGTATTACAGCCCGGTGTTAATAGTGTGGTACAGTATATATATATACATATATATATGTATATATATATGTATATATATATGTATATATATATGTATATATATATATATATATGTATATATATGTATATATATGTGTGTATATATGTATATATATATGTGTGTGTATATATATATATGTATATATATATGTATATATATGTATATATATACATACATATATATACACACATATATACATATATATATATACATATATATATATACATATATATATATACATATATATATACATATATATATATACATATATATATATAAAATAGTTGAAGTACCTAGTGTCACCGGAATGAATGTATTAAGTTTAATGATAGTACGTGAACGATACCTTCGAATTTTAAATTTCTGACTTCAAAATGTACAATGTTTGAGCACAGAGCTTACTAGTTTTTAAAATGTTAGGCCTTCGCGTGAGGTTGAGAGACCAACAAACCAACAAACCAACAAACCAACCAACCAACAAACCAACAAACGCTTCTTATTAATTATTATTGGTATTGCTTTGCTTTGGTTAATTAAAACAAATCCAATCAAAGTATTAAATTCTGGATATGAGGTGCACATACTCGTAGACACGGGCTATTAATTTTTTAAATGTCATAACTCTAGATGCGGTAGAATCAAGCAATTCTCATAACAGACAAAAAAACACGATCATTTTATCTTATAATAATATAATAAGACATACATACTCACCCTATGCATATACAAAATATTTTATTACGCATAAAATAATATATTAATAATTATATTCATATCATTAACTTAAATATCCAATAATAACTAGCTCACTAAAATAATGTTCATATGCCAACAAGTCAAATGGCATTCAGTTAACAAATTTGATATAGGATACCAATTCCTATATTTTAATGTATGAATTTTATAAAAAATCCTTCTTGCTAGAATCCTTATATATACTAATAAATGTACAAAATAAAACGCTTATTAAAAAGAAAATAAGAAAGACCAATTTTAAAATAACCTAATCAAATTACAGATTCTAATTTTTTGGCGACAAACATTAAAAAAAAAATTGTATATTTTAGTTATACAATTTTTCAGGTAAGTATACTATCTAACATATCTTTCACGATAGAACTAAATCAAGTTAGGGATGGGGTGTAATGAGGTGGACTGGATAGAATATTGGTAGATAGAGGCTATAGTGTGGTCAGCACAAAAAGCCCTTCAGCCAGTATTATCAGTTTTCTAAATCGTAGCTGCTACTTCTTTAGTTCCTCATTTGTACTCACGGGTTCGAACTGGTCGCCGTTCCAGACCCACTACTTCACAAATACATTTTGGAAGCACAGGGGATCGAACCCGTGACCTTTGAATCCTTAGCCAAGAATTCTGACCAAAGGAGGTCATTCGTCATACCATCACGAGGGTTAAATTTCAAGCTGATCCAGTCTAGTTTGATGCTAAAACAAGGTCGGGGTTCAAAGGCCAGCCTGGTAAACCATGTTTTCCTTTTATAAATCTCTTTACTCTCTCCTTCTCTAAATATTATTGAATATCATAGTTTCTCTTTCTTAAAGTTCTATGCTATACTATGTTATATTTGATTACATATTATAATATTAACAACTAAAACTAGGGGTAAGGTGTCAGACTTCTGTGCTGGCGGCCGGGGTTCAATCCTCGGTCCCGGCACAGATTTATCTGATTACCAAACCCTTCCTTCACCTCTGACAAGACATCTTGTGAATGTGAGGCCTCCACCGTGGTTCGGATCCCACGTTAAACTGTAGGTCCTCCATTTCATCTCACAATCACCCTACCATTACACATTAGCGTAAGTGCGTATAACCCGAACGGGTAGTAAGACGCGGTGCTAATAATAATAATAATAATAATAATAATAATAACAACTAAAACCACTTTTTAAGGTAAAGTACCTAAATGTTAGTATTCACCTTTATTTCTATAGTTTGAACTGCTAATAATTGCAAGGCTAGTTATGT
Source organism: Timema douglasi (assembly GCA_901482245.1). NCBI lineage: Eukaryota > Metazoa > Arthropoda > Insecta > Phasmatodea > Timematidae > Timema > Timema douglasi. The sequence continues at coordinate 53,654 of CABEEJ010003275.1, forward strand.
AAAATAAACCGAACTATTGTTCCCGACAAGAAATTGAGGTCGTATTATCACGAATAGCGGGGTGGAGGGAAAATAACCGCGACCCTGGTCTTTACAAGGTTGCCAACATTACAACACGGAAACATGGGTGTGGTTACAAGATGAAACTAAACAAGTAACGAGGCTTTTTTTTTTTTTTACTGAATGATAACGCTCTCATTCCTACACCATCAATGTAAATAATGGAATATTCCAGAATTAAGGAAAAGAAGTATAAATATAAAAAATTGTGTAAGTATTTTAAAGTTAATATAATGAGTTCGAGACATTGCTATACTAGTGAATATTATTTATTACGTAGTGAAATAGCTTACCTTATGAGCCATTATACTCTATAGTCTATAGTGAGTCTTCGCGTAATCTAAATGAGTGGCCCATCATGTTTGACCTGCATTAATATATACCAGTCCAAACACATTTCATAGCTCAATGTCAGCATAACAATGTAGGTGTTGACAGTTGGGTGTCAGCAGGAAAACTACTTACATTAAAGTAATGTGGGAAGTAATGTGGGAGACGCCAAATTGAGACTATGTTTGTTTTAGTCTAAAACTTGTTACATTGACCCCAACAGAGATAGCTGGATTGTTTTAAAAGTTTTACATTCTAACATCTACACTAATATTATTATTATTATTATTAGCACCGCGTCTTACTACCCGTTCGGGTTGTACGCACTTACGCTAATGTGTAATGGTAGGGTGATTGTGAGATGAAATGAAGGACCTACAGTTTAACGTGGGATCCGAACCACGGTGGAGGCCTGGCATTCCTCACATTCACAAGATGTCTTGTCAGAGGTGAAGGAAGGGTTTGGTAATCAGATAAATCTTTGCCGGGACCGAGGATTGAACCCCGGCCGCCAGCACAGAAGTCTGACACCTTACCCCTAGACCGCCAGGTCACCACACTAATATTTTAAATAGGAAATATTTGATTTTTTTTTGTTTGTAATGGATAAACTCAAAAACTACTGGACCGATTTTAAAAATTATTTCACCAATATAAAGATACATTATCAGCGAGTAACATAGGCTATATTTTATTTTGAAAATTTAATTTATTCCTCATAAAAATGTCCATAGTATAGTATATAATCGTTGGAAAAAAAAAGTCGTTGAAGGGAAAGTGGGGTTGGTGAAGGGGGCAGGGGGGGGGGTAGGGGTGAGAAAAGATAAATAGATGTAGAAAACACATTGACACTATGCGATAACGTTCTTTTTTTAAACACTTTTTATTAATATACTATAAAATATTTTTCTTTAATTTTGCACTTAAGAAAATGTAATTTATTTATTAATATTTTTGTGTGTCTTTAATGAATATTAAATATTAGCATGAAACTATAATTCTCGATCTTATTTAAAAACTACTATTAAAAGTGCATTCCTTTATTAAAATAGAGAAAAATATAAGAGTTATATTTGGAATGAAAAACGATAGTTTCTAAAAAAAAAAAAGTTAAGCTTTTAATTTTATTTTGTCTTTGAAAACAAGATTATTGTGTATCTTTCCTTGTTTCGAAACAGTTGCTACCCCAGTAGGGCAATATGTTATGTCAGAAAAATAAAAAAGCTACCATGAGTGATCACCCACTCCATCAACGCGCTACAACAATCAACAATCAATCTCATCCCAAGGATCTGGATTACCTCCCTCGAGTTTCTTCACCCACCACCACCCCACCACCCCTCCGACAACCTACACAAGTTCCTCCGGACCGATTGTCGCCTCCACTCAGAATAAGGATGCAAATAAGACGACAGGGGCGGAGAAATGTTTTTTGACAAGGCCGCCTCGGGGAACCTATCGCGATATGTCTTCATTACAGTCAATACTCGAGATCCCTTTCCGGATGGGTTCCAAGCGGCGGGAATTCCCTCCGGCCGCTTCCGGTAGGGGAACAAAAACAGCTTAAGAGACTACCCTAGGGACTACCTTAGAGACCTCACATCTCAAAGTTGAGATTTTTACCGTTTCTGTAAGCCCTAATCATATTAATGCCTAATTAGGCTTTCTGCGACTAATGTGAATTTCCGTGCTTTACGTCTTACTATCCGAATGGGAAATCCACATAATTATATATAATACAGAAGTTGAGTAAAGTTATAGAATTAAAGGACGCATATATTTTGCGTAGAACAGTGACGTCGATATACCATATAAGATTCAATTCCCTTTATATATATATATATATATAAGTTTGATATATAACATAAATTTATATATATTTTGTATATACATATAAATTGTATTGATTATATATACATACATACATATATATATGAATACAGGGAACAAACTGAGTGTTTTTATCTTAGTGCTTGAAATCATTGTATTAATTAAGTTAAATAATTTATAAATGGGAAACTAATGTAAACATATATATAAGAAGATTGTATAGGTGTGCCTATGAATTATTACATATTTCCAATTTGTTGCTTTAGTATATTCACAAATAAATGTCGCATAGTCTCAAGATATCGCAAGGGATTAAAAGTGTAAACATATATCACCAGAAAATTCAAGATGCGCGCAGGGGGGTGCTGGTTACAATCAAATATAAGGAAATGTTCCAAAACATTGTTGTAAGCTAGAATTTTAAAGGAAACTGTCTTTATTATATTGTTAAAACATGATATCTTCATCGAGTTAATGTTAATGCCTACGTCGATAATATTGTTAGAAAAATATTGTACCACCCCCTTCTCCTCTACTGGACAAGGGCAGGTGAACACGTACAATAAGGTAAAGAGGGCAAGAAAACAACAGGAAATGATTTAAATTGCAGAAGAGCGTTAGGACCACATATTTGTTGATAGGCCTATACTTGGACCTATTCAATAATCTGTCGCCATGAACCCTTCTCAATCACCATCCACTACTATACCTTAATACTCAAAAGGAATGGTACGAGAGTCTTTTGTTTGATCAGCCAAAACTACTTTGAACTTGTCGATGTAAATTAAAGATTGCGAGTCTAATAAATACATATTTATTTGAGAAAAGATTAACAATAATTATATATGTATATATGTGAATATATGTATACAAGTAACAACGGATAGTTAGAAGAGTATTACATACAATAAAAGGGAAAAAAGGGTTATGCCCATAACTATACTGAGGNCAGTATTGTTATGGGTGCCAAATTTTAGAGCTACAGGCTTAACTTGGAAGAAGAAACCACCTGGTAGACCTTGAAGCGTTCGAACATCCGAAAACATCCAATAAGTGAGACAGGCATTTACACAAACTCCAAGGCACTCAGCTCTTAAACACGTTGCTGCGTTAAGAATTTCTGATCGGAGTATAAGAATAATTTTACATGCATACATTTTAGATGCCCTCGAGGGAAACACCTAATGCTGTGTGGAAACTTATAATGCTGTAAATAAACAAACACTTAATGTTTAAAATTAAATTATGTAAAACACTTATTGTTGAATATTAAATTGTGTACAAACACTATTGTTGAATATTAAATTGTGTACAAACACTTAATGTTGAAATTATATTATGTCAAAGCACATTTTACTGGAATTAAATTATGTAAAGACATATTATGCCGGAACTATATTGTGTGTAGACTCACCTTACATACGAAATGAGTTTGTGTAGGGTCGCACATTAGAAGTAAAATTATTACTACATGTAAATAATATTAATTTTTGTAAGGAATATGGAATTATAAGAATATATTGCATGAATTAAAGTAAAGCATTATAGAATACGTTTTGCAAGCAGCATATAACAAAAGGGTAGTATTGGTGTATGAATATACAATAGACTAGGTAAACTAGAAACAGGGTATGAGAGAATTAACTGGTATTAAGTAACCTAATCATCCTAGATTTTATTTTGCTTCACTAATTGCTTTTTCTGGGCATAAAATGGTCCAACGTTGATCTTTTATATTATGTCTCATATCTACTCAGTCCGGGAATGTTATTGACATAAATATTTAATTTGTTTAAATAAGATTAGGTATGTAGAGTATTAGGGATGTGGTGTGTGATCATTGGGTACTGGCAGTGTGGTTATTTTTTCAGTGGAATCCTTCTTCCCGGCCTTCTCGGTGAAGGAGAGAAGAAATGGAAGTATCTCGACCGAGCGACCATAAGCTGTAGTGGTAGTGGAGAGCGATAGAATATCGGGGGTCCCACCCAAGTGTACGGGATTTGAAGATGGCCAGTCCCTGGTGGTACGGTGGCAAAGATGACGTCTCTTAGTTCGTGACATTATTAACTGAGTGGTGGAGACATCCTGGACTTTTTGTACCAAAAGCAGGGTATAGTGTAAAGTGGTCAGGGTTTTCAACAGCTGATTATGTATCGGTGACTGGGTACAAAAATGGCGCCCAACGTGGGGCTAGTAATCACAACAGCTGATGATGTAGCGGTGACTGGGTACAAAAATGGCGCCCAACGTGGGGCTAGTAATCACAACAGCTGATGATGTAGCGGTGACTGGGTACAATAGTTATTGCAAGGTTGTACAATGATTGTGGGTTTTTTTTTTCAGAAAAGTTAGATAAACCGTTACCTAGAAGTGGTCTACTGCCAGTATAATAATGATGTATCAAAGTTATTTTAAAATTTGGTCCGCAATATAGTGTAATGTCAGTTAAGAGATCAAGGTTTTAATCCCAGTCGGGTGTACTGAAAGTGTTTTCTCCTAAATCGTTTTTCCACTGCCCCTCCATTCAAATTCATTTACAGTTCCACTAAATGTAACCTTATTCATCCTTAACACATTAACTTAATTAGTAACAAGGAGTACGACCCGGACAAGTAGTAAGATGCGGCGATAACAAAAAAATTGGTCAAATTCATATCAAAATAAAACCTATCAAGTATGTCTAACTCTCCAAACTTTATTTTTAATATTCAATGGTTACATTAAATTAATAAATCTAATCTTTTTAGCATACAACTCCCGTCCACAATACCCGTCTTCCCCAAAACATAATATAGTTTAACAACAAAACATCGACACATAAAGTCAACTTTCTAATGAACCTTCTCAGAAATATTATCACTCTACGCCCTTGATTATATGACAATAGCCTGGAAAAACACCGAGGAACCCATGTATAGAAAAATCACACCTAATGAACCTGGCTGATTATCAAAACTCAACCATCAGAGGAAGAGGCAAATACTTTAATGCACAACCAATATAATTGTGATTACTTTAATTTAGGTATAAAGCTTAAGAAATGTGTAGGCCTACTCACCAAAATCAGCACGGCAAAAATGATCCAGAATGTTCTCGTATGTTTCAACTTGATTACAGACTTGACATCCACGATCTGCAAAACAAATTTAAGCAATGAAAATTTAAAAGTGCATATATAAAAATAACAATACGAGTGTATGTGTGTGTGTGTGTGTGTATACAGTAGCCCCGTGGCTTCTTTGGTGCTGACTGACAGTTCACAGCTGACTTCTGACAGACAACATTTAGGTATATAACTAAATGTTGACTGTCAGAAGTGACAGCTGCTAAACACATGTTTTTGCAGATCATTTGGTTCGGCGTAGGGATACATAATTTGATCTGGTAACTTTTTAAATCTGTCAGTTGTCAGCTGTGAGCTGTCAGTCAGCACCAAGGAAGCCGTGGGGCTACTGTATATATATATTGTTAATATGAAATAAAGTAGATAAATAATCAAAATAACTGAAATATACCGATAACTTTGCTAGAATAAAACTTTAATGGCATTAAAAGTGTATTATGCTATACGTTTACAGATTTCTAAAAGTAACAAGCACCCATACATTTAAGAAAACATTGCTTATTATGTTGTTTATTTGAAAAGTCCTGTATGTATAATGTATTTTGCTTATCTTTGCTCGATATTTCTATTCGTACCCTTTCTCTTTTCTGGACAACTATACGTTGCTAACCTGAGACTTTCCTGCTAATTGATTGTAACATCTTCTGTAACACCTCTCTATCCCCATTTTTCACTCCCCCTCCCCCTGAGCCACCACCATATCGAAGTAACTCAGAAATGTTCTTTGTTATGGGATCCACATTAAAGTTTAAAAAAGTTCGCGACCCACCTTATATGTAGCCTTCTGTATAATCTATCTCTATTCTGTCGAAAAAGCTGAACTTTTGTTCAAAGCAAATACATGAAAATACTTTGATAGGTAATCCTAATGTGAAAGTGGAATAGTAATCAAACAAACCTTTCTTTTGTAGTACATAAGAAAAAATACATTTATTAATAAATGTATAACAAAAAAATAACATTTTTAAACGAGAATGAAAGGGGTTTTAATTGAGACACCATACAACACTCTCCGAAGCCCTCCCACACTGCACAGAGGGGGGCACCAAAGCCCCTCCACACTAACCACTAGTCTGCCCTTTTCAGGGCTGAGCGAAATGGCCGCCTCCAGCCACCCAAAACAAAAAGTAGACGCTGACATGACATACTCATCGCCGGAAGCCTCCTACATGGAGGCCGACACTGATGGACAGGGAACATTCACGATGGCCAACAAAATATGAAGAAAACGAAAATTCAGACCTCACAATCAAACTAGAAAAACACACACACACTGACAAGCACAAACAAGTTCGAGGCACCGGCCAGATGACCAAGCACAGCAAACTACAAACCGCACCCAAGACAAGATACCCACCGATAGTAGCACTAGGCACCCAAAACTACAACCACACCACTAAATTAGCAAAAGAAATGGGTAACTACATCAAAATCGCATACATTTCAAATGGACTCAAAATTCACACCGCAAACAAACAAGACTACGAATTGATGCAACACGTACTCAAAGACCTGAAACAAGAATTTCACACATACACTTTACCTAGGGACAAACCTGTCAAAGTGGTCATAAAGGGGCTCCCACCCAATATGGCCACCGTGGACATCCAACAAGAGCTTAAGGGGCTAAGATACCACGTCACTGATGTCAGGCAGTTCTCAAAAAAGACACAAGCAGATAACACCACACAGACAGTCACACTTTTGCCAACGTTCCAAGTCACGATCACCAAAAACAAAGAAACAGCCAACATCTAAAAAATTGACTACTTAAACCACACAAGAGTTAGAATTGTTCCATACATCCTTCCCGTAAACACCATAGCACAGTGTCACAAATGTCAGAGATGCGGCCATACCAAGAACAACTGTCAAAACATCCCCAGGTGCATCAAGTGCATGAATATACACGACACAAAGGACTGCCCAAAAAATACAACACAACCCCTACCCGGTGCATAAACTGTAGAGAAAGCTACATGGATAACTACAGCAAGTGCCCCGTCTACGTGGAATTACTCGAAAAGAGAAAAACCATGCAAGAAAACAAACAAATTACAGACAAACCACACAGGCAAGACAGCCCCTTTCCACACACCAGGCCCAATCTAACAGTTTCCCACCGTTGAGACATAGGTCCAACCAATAATAGAGGAGGCTCGTGTCCCCTAGCCAGAAACAGAACCCAACACAAACTAGAGCGGCCCGCATCTACCAAAGCTACGCGTCAGCAGTACAAGGACAGCGGGACCGCTCGCAACAACCCCAACAAGAGAAGACGCCAACAGTCTCCGACATTGAGGAAATAGTAGACCTGCTTAAAGATCTCAACATACTCAAACTCATAACACATTTCAAACCTTACCTTGCCAGATTAAGACAATGTACAGATGCTAATAGAGGGAGTTACTGACTACTTTACGACCCAGGATGACTAACGGACACAAGACTTGGATTACTAACATACTACGTGTTTTTATATGGAACGCGAACGGGATACTCACGCAAGCAAAATAACTAGAGGAACTGTTCAAAACTTACGTTATAGATCTAGCTCTAATCAATGAAACTCACCTAAACCCTAATAAAAATATATACTTTTTCGGCTATGACATATACAGAAGCGACCGACCCAACGGTAGGGAAGGGGGAACCGTGATGTTTAATAAAAACAACATACATCATTACCGTCATCACTACCATAATCTACAAATCCTAGGAAGCAAAGTAAACACAAAAAGCGGGAGTATTATATTCGCGGCCATATATAAACCGACATAGATTTTACTGCAACAAGACCTAGACACAATAATAGACGCCGAAACAATATTTTTAGCAGGGGACTTATAAACAGCAAACATCCAAACTGGAACAGCCGATAAACTACAAGGGACGGAGGGACACTCGACGAACACGCGGACAGTAACGACTAAATAGTGATAGGGCCTGGCGAATCCACATTTTACTCCTCAAACCCACTACAAAGGCCAGATACCATAGACGTTGTCTTGACCAAGGTGGGGGTGACGTCGGAGGAGCTAACCGTTCTCAAAGAACTGGACTTTGACCACAACCCTATGTTTTGTGAGATTACAGTAAACATAGATATAGAAATAAAAGGGCATAGACAACTTAAATCTACGTGTGACTGGGATGGTTTTAAAAACACACTTAATAACATTTTACCTGAGAATATCAACATCACAACAACGGAAGAAGCAGACGCAACTCTGTAACTGTTTACGAGCACAGTACAGGAGGTCTACAGAAACAACACGACCAGTGAGGCAATAAAACATGACCTACGACCCCAGCACCCAGACCTTGACTTTCTGCTTTCCCTCTATTAGGGAGGAGAGACTGGCAGAGGTACAGGACACCACAACATAGAACAGCTTACAATCATCTTAGAGCACAAGTAAGACTCGAAGTAAAATAAATTACAATAAATAATTGGAATAAATACGTCACAGACGCAGCACTGGACTCCATCAAAATCTGAAAAATAACAAAACAACTAAATTCCAATGAAAAAACAATCAGTTACAGCTATACACGGTGAGCACAGCATGGCCTACACAAGCTCGGGGAAAGCAGAAGCCATAGACGTGACACTAGAAAAACAATTTACCCCAAACGATAAACCCAAAGATCCTGATATTGTTAGGGACACCAAGAGTTCAGTAAGGGAATACCTAAACAGACCTAGAGTGTCGCAGGGAGACCCAATAACATTAGATGAACTAAGCCACACAATAAAAAAAACTACCAAAAAACCAATCGCCAGACCACGACCGACTGACAAACGAGACCATTAAACAACTACCACCAAAAGCTACACTGACGTTAGTTACAGTATTAAACGCCCTACTCTCACTGTGTCACTTCCTGGACGTATGGAAACTGGCGAGGGTAATAACACTCCCGAAACCCGGAAAGGACCCAATGTTTACTCAAAACAGAAGGCCAATTAGTCTCCTCACCTCCCTCAGCAAAATATTCGAAAAATTAATTCTAAAAAGACTAAACCACTTTAGTGAGACCAGAGAGATAATTCCAAACCTATAATTCGGATTCAGGGAAAAACACTCCACTATATATCCAGTTATAAACATAATAGAAGATGCGACAGAAGCTTTTGCAGAGAAAAAACAATAGAAGCAATATTTCTAGATGTTGAAAAAGCTTTCGACAAAGTTTGGCACATAGGTCTGATACAAAAATTAATCAAACTCAGATACCCTCAATGGATCATACATACTATCGCCAGTTTCTTTACACAGAGAAAGTTCCAGGTAGTTCTGGAAGGCTCAAAGTCCAATACACACGACATAAAGGCAGGAGTTCCCCAGTGATCTACACTCTCACCACATCTGTACAATATATACATCCCCAATATCCCAACCCAAGCACAAACTAAGGTTATACTTTTTGCAGACGACATCATGATATACACCATCAACAAAAACATTAACTATGCTAGTCTAGCGTTGCAGAGGTATTTAGTTAACTTACAAAACTGGCTCACAAACTGGTGGATTATGGTCAACGTTGCCAAATCCGCAGCCATAATCATAAGTCGTAGAAACAAACATCTACCAGCACCACTCACACTAGATGACACTGAAATACCAGTAAAAAAGGAAACTAAATATTTAGGTATAACAATAGATTCTAGACTCACTTGGAGGAAACACATCGAAGACATAAAGCAAAAAGTAACAGGCAGGTACATTCAATTATACCCATTACTAAAGGGCCGGGGACTAACCATCCACACAAAAACATTATTATACAAATCGTTGTTCCAACCAATAATATTATATAACTGTCAAGAATGGAGCTACGGACCTAAAATCCACACACAAAAAACATCAAACAAAACAAAATACTCAGAACTATAACTGGGGCACCCTAGCGCACTAGAACCACAGACTTACACACGCTGACTAACTGTAAGTAACTCCAGGACAAAAGACTGTACGAGCAGACAGATTCACACACCAATGCAATAGTCAGAGACCTAGGACGCTACGACCCCGTCAAACAAAGATACTACAAACAACCGAAACTGGATTAGTATAGAATTAATTAGTTATAGCTATAAAAATAATAAAACTCCCAGTTGATAATCCTGGATGAAAAAAAACTAGACCAAAAAAGTAGAAAACAACAAAAATCCTCAAAAGCAAACAAAGTAAAAAATTAGAAAAAACGCTAGACGAAAAATTCCTAGTTTAGAAATAAATAAATAAATAAAAAATAGCATTAATAAAACTCCACAATTAACAATAATAAACTAATCCAGGCAGGTAGCGGATCAGTCTTACGACCTCTCTACCACCTACCACAATCTCAAAATCCCTCCAACTACCCATCATTCTATCTTCACATCTCACTACAACCTTTGTCCCCACCGAAACCCACGTTTAAGCTGGTCTGTAAAGTCACTTCAAGGTCAACCTTGCTACAGCAGTGTATACGCTGGGGGAAGGGCCGACCATCTCACTTCTGATACAAAGAAAAGAAAATCCTTCAGTACCATACACCCTTCCTAAGAAAAGTAAATCCTTCCCCACCCTAGGACCTGAGAATCTTCACGTGTCACCATCAGCATCATTTCACTCAAGGATAATTTATTAATACTTGTAACTCTCTCACAGCTCATGGCATTGGTTTCACTCATCAGGTATACAATTAATCATTCACGAGTTTAAGAGTCACGATAGTGACTCGGTACTCAAGCAACAAATCAGCCCATTCTATAATGAACTAGATTGGCGCTTCTGTCAATTTGGAGATTCATAGTCGGGCAACAGCCGAACGGCATATTCATTGGTGACCCAACCCTGGTAAACCACCTATTTAAAAGAGCACGAATAAACTGTCGTTTTCGTAAATAGCATTTTGTCTTAACTCCCTCTCCTTCCAACGTCATCCTTTACCTCCCACCGCGACTCACGTTGCCGGGACAATTCATTTTTCTCGCACCACGGCTCACGGGACTTCATCCCTACCTCCCACCACGACACCCGTGTTGCCGGGACTCCTTCCTTCTACTTCCCCACCCTTCCCACCTAATTGTCTTCTACACCGTTGACCGAACGGGATGTTTACACCCGCTGCTCCAGCAAGCCCCACTGACAGAATACTCTGAAGAGGACATCGGTGACCAAGAAATACTCCACCCAGGGGCTAATTTTCTACTATCCCGACCACAAAAATAAGACCCCCAAACGCCCCCACTCCACTCCAACATCTACAAGAGTCCTTATCCCTGACTCCTCTAATGCCTCTCCTCTTCTTACCCACTCACCAACAACACAACCCCTACCCACTCAAATTTCTCCTTTAAGCCCTGAGGGCTATCACTTGCATACCCTAGCCACCCTACAACCCGCCTACGTTTTCTCCCCCATCTCCCTTCCTCAATCTCAAACACTAGACCCGCAAGACCAGTTCCTAGCAACGGACGTCACCTGGAGAGTGCACTTGTTTCCTTAGCAAAGATTCTCTTCTTAGCTTGAAAAATCGGCTTGGAATTGGCAGGGATGGAAGAAATATGTCTATATCAAAGATATTTGGAGCTGCTGCAGGGATCTAGAATGAAGCTACCACCAGTAGGTTGTTTCCCTGTTCGAATTATGCGCTCGTCCTTTCTATTTAGATGTAATATGTATATTGTGTTAACATATTTAGCAAGAGTACTAAGCAAAATTATGTATTTCTTCTAATTTATCAGCTAAACGTTATTTCATTTTAAATAGTATATAAATAACCAGATAAAAGGACTTCGTGGGACTCTATGGATTGAACGAAATTACTCCAATTTTCAAAATTCAATACGAATTACTCAAAATTACTGATGAACTCAGAGCAATATCTGAAAAGCATGATAAAAATAGATCATACAAGGCTTACTGATTTCTTAGGGAAATCTTAGTCTGACAGTTAGTTTTGACATTACTTGTCATGGCCGATCTGATATGTAGGCCTATTACTCGAACTTCCAGTCAACTTCCCCAGACCAGTACTTTAGATATAAACACAATGTGTACAAAAATAAAAAAAAAGTAAAAAAGTTTTATTTGAAAAAATATCAAACGCTTAATCAGCATTTGCAGAAATGATTTAATCAGCTACTGACGAGCTGGAGCCCATAAACTATTGGCGAAAATCTATGTTCATTTCAATATTGAAGTTGGTAATCATTGACATTGAAACAAGGTTATAATAAATGTTTTTTTAACGTGTTTCATTCTTAATATCTGTTCATACAGTACGTCGCCTTTATTTATTATTCGAAAATTAGATAAAATATTCACCTTCCCTGCTCACAGTTCTTTAAGCTGAAATTTGAATTCTCATAAAAAAAATAGAAATGGTACTCATGGTGGAATTCCACTAGTTGAAGAAGAGAAAAACTCAGTGAAAGTCCTCCATAATCTACAATTGAAACACTTGTGGGTTTCGGTGGGGATTTCTATTATACAGTGCTTTCTCCTTTTCGACAATTCTCCCAATATCTGTTGCAGCAACTGAGAAAAGCTTCTCAACACTAAGAAGATTGAAAATCTGGATGCGTTCAAGAATGGTAAATGGTTTAGATTTTCTTTAGATACATTCCAGTTGATGTAGAAAAAGTTATCCGATTTTCCAAGGTTCTTAAGAGAAAGGTAAACTTTATTATTGATTAAATCCGTAAAATGATTTCATTACATTGTATTTTCATAATTTCTGCTGGCGAGAGGGTTAAAAATAATTTTTAAGCGGTGTTTTTTTTTCTATGAAGGGATGTATATTGTATGGCTTTATTAACTATCTCTCACGGTTATTTTGGACGTAGGTCTATTGTAAATTTCAAGAAGAAGAAACCTTTTAATCGTGATGAAAATTTTTCATACTTCTAAGGTAGACATTACCTTATTTAAGCATCAGCTTGCTTATTTTTTTAAGTTTATATTTGTGATTCTTTAAATTTGTATGCCCCCAAATGATATATCCCCTATTTCAGTTTAATAGTTAACTGGAACAAGCTAGAAAATGGGTAAAATCCTTTCCGATTAATTTTAATTAAAACATAAGTTGCATATTTCAGAGCTAAAAAGCACTAGAACGATGACGGTGCTTCTATGATACAATGTATATTTTTATTCCCCTCTGTTCTAAACGAGGCAGTATATCGCAGGGGAAGTGGGGAGGAAGATTTTGGCGAGGTCGGCACAAGAATTAATCCAATAATTTATTGTCAAAACTAATCTGCTAGAATGGAGCATTAAAGGTTCGATTTATCTGACATTGCTAAACCATTTCCATCCAGAAACGAACCCTTTAATTCATCGGTTTATTATCTTTGTGAATGAACTTAAATAAACCAAACCTTCCAACTCATTAATATATTGTCTAGTTAGTTTTCTATAAAATATTAAATACCTGGATATAATGACAAACCTTTATAGCAAACGGATATGTTAATCAAATTTTATATTTATTCTCCTTTCTTTGTCTTTCCTAATCATATTTTTTGAGGTAAATAATTAATAGCTAACGAATATTAATAATACTTGGTATACATATAACGCAAGATCAAAAAAATTAGTGTTTATGTTTTTTCTCCTATCGGGCATTAAGTGTTTAAAAGATTAGCTATTTTTTCAACAGATCATTCAATTAATACAATAAAAATCTAGGTTACAATAATTTAATTTGGACAAAGATTATTTATAAAGATTTTTACCAATTTAGTAGGCATTGTACATAGTTCTCGAGTTAAACGTTGCTTTATAAACATGTTGCGTTTATGGTCAGTATCATTTAGTTCAGTGGGGTTCAATATTTCGAATAAATACAAGCTACATTATGCTTTCAAAAGTTATACAAAACACTAAGCCGCCCTTAACAGCAATATCATACTTTTAAATAGAGGCCAGGCTGTTTAAAAATAGTTCTATTTTGAACCTATGTTATTAGCGACATAATCCAAAGCCATAGGACGAGGAAGGTGACGTTTTGAAGAAATTCATTAGCATATCTCTTATTGTTATTAGCACCGCGTCTTACTACCCGTTCGGGTAATACACACTTACGCTAATGTGTAATGGTAGGGTGATTGTGAGATGAAATGGAGGACCTACAGTTTAACGTGGAATCCGAACCACGGTGGAGGCCTGGCATTCCCCACATTCACAAGATGTCTTGTCAGAGGTGAAGGAAGGGTTTGGTAATCAGATCATATCTCTTAAGAAGATAGGAAACTTTACTGCAAAAGAAGCAATCCAGTCTAACCTCGATTCTTGATCTACCAGGTCAGAAATCTGTCAGTTGGTTCTCTTGGAGCAGATGGTTAAAATAGTTATAACACTAATACGCACACACACAGACGATATTTTCATACTTAATTCAGTAGATAAAACTGTAATAAATTAAGGATGTCGATGTCAACTATCATGAATTAATCAGCGAAGTAGCTACAATAAAATACGGAATACATTGCACATTTACACAATCATTGTTTCCATCCTTGTTTTATGACTAGTTAACATTACAAAAAAAAAATATTTCCTTCAATAATTTTTTTATGTAAAAACAGTTTGTTATATATTTTGAAGCAATTAGGCATTTTTAAAAATCATTATGACTATCTATAAAATACATTTAATTCAAACAGATTACCTTAACTTATTTTCAAAACAAAGATATTTGACTTTATTTTAGTTAGAAATACATAGTAATCGCTCTTCAATTTGTTACAAAATCCATCTTCTGCGCATGCGTCTGTCTGTACTTCAACAAACATCACTGAAAACTATGACATGTGCTACTGCCAAATTACGCAAACGTTACAATGGCAGATACTGGTTTCACTATTAACTGACATGATACGTGGGTGTACACATGGTAATAGTTAATCTGTACTGAATTATCTACTGAACTAAATACGGAAACATCTCCTGTATTTAAGAGGCATAGGTCATAGAAAACATTCACAAACAATAAATGAAAAATTATATTGATTTCCATAAACTAAAATGCCTTAAGTTGAGTAATGAATGAAAAGGAAGCCTTTTATGACTAGAGAAAGAGATAAACTTGAAACGAGAACCTTTTATGATTAGAGTGAGAAATAGGGACACTTGTTTGGGAAAATAAGGATGGAACAGATAAAAGACGACACCATTTTAGTTTAATTGTTTTTGCCGTAGTTTCAAATGTAGGAGCGAGACCTTCCTCAACTGCACAATGAAATAAATTAGCAACATCCTGTTACGTACCATATTGTGTTTCCTAGTTACAATAAACAGTTTCCTCTAACCCTTGCAGTTAGAGCTCCCGAATTACGATACATTATTGCTAACGACGCAGTCATTACAAGATTTACCCAGCAAGGGAACAGTTTGTCAAAACCAGGAACGGGCTTACAGGAACTCACGTGATGATCCAACAGACGATCATTATGCTAATACATCCAGGCCAGCCACGATCGGGAGACTATTGGTACCATGGAACTAGTCCCGGGCAGGATTCACAAGTTAAAAACAATAGTAATCTATAGTAATCTATCAAATAAAATACTAAATAAGATCGAATATGAATATCGAGCAATAAAATACCTTTCTATACTAAAGTGGCCAACTTAGTTGGGTCCAAGTCGAACTTTAATTAAATTCAAAATTGCATCGACTCAAAACACGGAGGGCGAAACCCGTAAAAAGAACTTTATACAAATGATCAAATAGTCGAATAAGCAAAATGTAAGGTTCATGGAACTGTATGAGGCAGACGGAGTGTTGTGAAATATAGCGAATAGTATGTAACGCAGCTCTCATGCTACTATTGAGTTTTGAATTGTTTGTTTTACCAAGTTCTAGCACTGGCGGCCGGGGTTCAATCCTCGGTCCCGGCACAGCTTTATCTGATTACCAAACCCTTCCTTCACCTCTGACAAGACATCTTGTGAATGTGGGGAATGCCAGGTCTCCACCGTGGTTCGGATTCCACGTTAAACTGTAGGTCCTCCATTTCATATCACAATCACCCTACCATTACACATTAGTGTAAGTGTGTATAACCCGAACGGGTAGTAAGACGCGGTGCTAATAATAATAATAATAATAATAATAATAAGTTCTAGCAGTTCATAAATCGTATATGAAATGTTCTTATCTTCAAATGCTACTTCTCGAAGGAAGTTTGAGAGAGCTCCTAGAGCATCACGTCTGAAATATCCACTTCTGGATCCAGATTTTAATTTTTATCTTTACTGAACTTTTTTTTGGTATGGATTTCAACTTCTTGTATAAGTATAGGAATATGTAACCACTTCTATACACTCCAAAACCAAATCAGCCATCTTTGTTATGTCCACGTGACTGTTCATGTCACTAATCGTGGCAGCTAACTTGGACCAAGTGCACTGAACTTGTACAAGAACACTTGGTCTAAATTGGGATCCAAGTACACTTGTACAAAGCAAACTTGGATCGTGTCAACAATTCGTCTCAGCTCACTTGGATGGGGAAGTTATATCCAAGTTGAGTAGGAAGTTGGCCAAATTACTTGGATCCAGCTCAAACTTTAATATGATTCAAAATGGCGTCGTCTCAAAACATGGAGGATGAAACCCGTAAAAGGAATGTTATAAAATAATCAAATGGACGGATAGGCAAAATGGAATGTGACGAAGAGCAGATAATGCAGGCCTCATGTTAGTACTAAGTTTTATTTTTGCACTGCATCTTAATATCTGTTCTAAATTTGTTTTGTCAACGCATAGAGTCTGTTCATGGTGTCCTTATTTTTACTACAGTCCTAATTTCTCTATGGATTTGTTCACCTCTACACTTTGCATCTCATCCTTGGGCATTAAGCTTCTTGCCCTTCTTTAAAATATATATATTTCCTGTTCATTTTTAAGCCTATACACCTTTGCCTTTCTTTCTTGTTTTCCTATTTTTCTCCTTCATTCCCATCCCACTATTTCTGTCACCAGCAACCTGTGGTCACTATCTAGACACACACTTGGTATCCCCTTAACATTTATAGTCCATCTTTTCATTTTATTGTTCATAAGGAGGTAATATATTACAGACCTTTGATTCCCGCTCCAACTGTATCCAGTAGTTTTATGGCTTTCTATTTTTTTCTTGTAACAGGAAATGAAATGGAAGACTGTAAACGTTAAGATGATAATAGGTGTGTCTCTATAGAGTCTAGATAGTGACGACAGGTTGCTGGTGGCAGACCTAGTGGGATGGGAATGTTGTAGAAAAGTACTTGTGATTATCTATGTGCTTATTTAATAAAGAAATGGCCCTAGGCCACAGACAAGTAAGAAACAGACTCTCAACGTTACGGGGGTTTTGCTGCGCTCCATTGGCCAGCTTGATTCCTTCAACACTGGGCCTCGCTAGTGTCACTGCTGTGTGATGTTGAACTAACCGCAACGATCGTAGTGTTGAAGGACTCAAGCTGACAAAAGAAGCGCAAACATTTCAACCTGGAGGTTGATTGTCTGGGTATATAATTTGTCTGTGCCCTAGGCCGGACAGTCCTTTCGCTTTCAGCTGTCCCTCCCGAAACTTTTCCTCCCTAACTGACGCGAGCAAATGGCTATACAAGGCGGGGGAGGCAGGGTCTCAGGACTTAGTCGCAGACAGATGATTCCCCAACAATTAGCGTTGTTGGGAGGGCCTACAGGTTCATACTGCGTTTCTGAGACCTTGCTCCCTCGCCTATTATAGCTTTATGCTGACGGTAGAGGAGGAGGATCCCAACAAAAGACAGTAATGAAACTGACGAGCCAGCCGGCCGAGGCTATTTCTTTAACCAGGATATAAATACAATTGACGTAAGCATACAGGTTACATATATATCATCGTCGATAGCCCCGTCCACGTCTTGTGTGGTTCCAGATATAGTCAATGGTTTCCATGATATCATCCTGGACGTCATGGGGGCTGTGTGTACGGTGTGTACGGTGTGTACGGTCGTATTTGGACAAGAACTTCTGAAGTTCCAGTTTATAATTAAAGATGCGAAAGGGGTTGACAGCGGTTTCCCTGGTTATATACTGCTTCTATTAGAAGTGCCTCTTTCTATAGTTAAATAATAACAATATAAACCTGTATCCTAGGCATCGTTTTTCTTCTTCTAAATTTCTATTTACGCCCATAAAAACCAGTAAGCCTATAGTCCTTTTTATAGATATCAATAATATAAATTATATTATTTACCTTCTTGTGGATAGTGTTTGAACGTTCAGGGTCGCAACATTTTACGAAAAACGACTTAGTGTTTTTACTTTCTCGCTAACTTACAGGTAGAGAAAGTATTGTATTCGCTAAACAAAAAAAAAACACTCGAGATTTTGATTAATCTTGACGTTTCATGACCTCCCGAATCCTAAAAAGTAGTTTTTGAATTTTCGTCTCTCTGTCTGTACCTCGGAGTAGAGCTTAAACTATTATACCGATCAGGATAAAACTTGGTATCTAGGGTTTTTATAGCCTTTCCCCGAGGGGGCTTTGGAATTGGATATCTAACCCTAAAATTAAGGGTAGTTTACTGAAGGGCAAAGGGAGAAAAAAATAGATTTTCTCAAAATCGGCTCTAAATCATTTGACTAAATTTCATTTATAAAACCCGCCTCGGTGGCGTAGTTGGCTAACGCGCTTGTCGTGTTGAAGCTCGACTGCTGAGGACGGGGAGATCGAGGTTCGAATCTCGGTCGGGTGAACTGAGGGTGTTTTTCCATAAATGGTTTTCCACGCTCCCTCCACGCAAATGCGGGTTCACTTCCTCTAATTTAACCTTCCCAATTCCTAATTCATTAGTGTAATTAGTACTTAAAAAGCGTATAAACCGAACGGGTAGTAAGACGTGGTGCTAATATTAATATATTCATTTATAAACATATATAATATTCCAAACAACATGGTTACTCTCAATTTTTCTTCATAATGACTTTAAGAGTTCCGGTCTGAAGTGTAAATTCTCATTATTTATCATATCTCCGTAATTATTTGAGATATGAACGTACTTATCATTGCAAATATGTAGGTCTATATAGAATAAAAAGCTTTTATTTGAAACATATTTATATAAAACCAATAATTTTCAAGTTATAAGCAAATATATATGTTATTTTTTAACTTTTCGAACAGTTAAGGTAAAGTATTGGAAAAAAAAAAAAAAATTTAAACCGAGATACTGATAGATGTCGACTTTTCATGACCCCCCAAACCCTCAAAAGTTGGTTTTGCAATGCCGTCTGTCTGTGTGTCTGTCTAACCCTAAAATTAATAGTAGTTTACTAAAAGAGAAAAGAACGATTTTCTCAAAATTGGCTCTAACGATTTTGATTAAAATTTGTATCTATGCGTTGATTTAGATTATAAATAAATTTGATATTTTCATTTTCCAACGAAAATTACTTTCGGGTACTTTACAAAAGTAGAAATTTCTATAGCTCCCCAACTATTTTAGATACTAAATAACTTATCATTGCAAATATTAGCACTATTTATAAATAAAATCAATATTTTCTTAGATATTGGCAAATATATCAATACAATTTTATGAGCTTTAGTTGTACAGATATACTACTTATCTTTTAACGCAATAATTATCTAATTCCACAGAGTAAGCAAATAAGTAAGTCTCCCAAATGTTTATGTTATTTTCTCTTTACCGTCTAAGGGGGAATGTTTGTTTTGTATGAATATACCTACTGAGCCAGCTGTGCTCTATTCTTTGTGTAATTAATTATATTCACTGGCACTAGATGTCAGCACCATATTGACCCTTCTCTCTTAATGGCTCTAGGCTCGCTAATCCCGCGCTTTTTCTTTGTATAACGGGAAAACTGTCCAAGGGTATTTTTAGCTCTCGGGACACACAGCCATGAAACTCTCTCGTGTGAAATATTACTCAAGATTGGGGCGCCCCAGCTATCATCTCATCACCCCAGGTATTCTCAGCCTCCATTCGCAAAGGTAGGCTCATAGTTAATGAATCGTTCGTTTCTCTTTATGTTTGATAATTTAACGAATGTGTACAACAGTTCGCCTGTTAACACCGTACAGTGTTTGTACATCAATGTACATATTTTATACTAAATAGACAATATTTACATCTTTTATTGGTAAAAATATATAAATGAGGAATTTAATAGCAATGAGATGACCTGAAGATGTGCAACACCAAATACAAAACCAAAAACTTTAACCGGAATTCGAAATTTTAACACACAGTGTTGACCCTTGTGGACCCGATATCGATATTTTTTATTGGTCCAAATATACAAATGAGGAAATTCATTCTTTAAAAATAAAATTATAAAATTTAAAACCGGGAGTCAAAAAAGCTTTACGTAAGTATAGCGCAATTTATGCTTGGGTTTGCTCTACTGTATATTATTTCGTTTCACAGATATTACGAGTTTTGAGTTAATATTTCCATTTTTAAACAATAGAGCGAGAAAGTCCGTGTGGAGTTATACAAGGAATAGACATGCCCAGAGCCATATCTTTTTAGGCCCCACTCTTTTGTATAATGCGTATTTTTAGATAACATTTTAGCAAAGATTGTAACATTTTAAAATGTATACATCGATTATTTAGCGGGTGAATGTTTAAGAAAAAAAAATACTGGGCACATTGGAATATTAAATAAAAAGAAATATCCAGTAAACTCATTGTTTTCCACACTCAAGTGCTTCGGAAGTTTTATTCCGACGAGAATCGCATTTGGGGACAGTGAACATTCTTACTTATATAATACAGTAGGCCTGCACAACAACCGGAAGCAGGGACCTGGAAAATCTGATCGGGAGAGACATCCAGGTTCGGTCACGTTATGTGCAGACTACTAGCCGCGCTGGTGGCACAGAGCGTTGTCCAGGTCTTTGGAGGTTCTCTACACGTCGTACCCGCTATGAGATGAAGTGATTATAGTTATTATGATGCTGTGGAGCTGGTGTTTGTGTTAACCTAACTTAAGTCTAATTAACCGAGCCCTAGTGAACGTTGTGATCATTCCCGTTAAGGGAAAAATACCCGAGGTACTAGCCGGGAAATGAATCAGGGGCCCCTAGTCTCGTAGCCAATTGCACTAATCACTACACCGCGGGGCTGTTTGGGAATACACATGAAAGTCCACACACACACACAAAACTAAAAAATACTGGAGTAGTTGTGAAGTTGAGACATTAAATTTAAATATTTAAATAATAGGGCCTCGCATAGAAAAATAAATGGTACGGAACTCCGCACGGACTTTCTCACTCCATTGTTTAAAAATTAAGATATTTACTTAAAACTCGTAATATATGTGAAACTAAATAATATACACTAGCAAACCAGAGAAAAAATTGCCTTATACTTACGTAGCACTTTTTTACTTCCAGTTTTGAATTTTATAATTTTATTTTTAAAGAATTAAAGTCCTCATTTGTAAACAAAAAAAAATCCATATTGGGTCCACAAGGGTCAACACTTCGTATTAAAATTTCAACTTCCGGTTAAAATTTTCTACATTTTATTAGAGATTGCACATCTTATGGTTATCGCATTGCTATAAAATTCCTCATTTAAAAATTTAGACTAATCAAAAAGGTAAATATTGATAATTGATTTTAAAATGATAGAGCTAGAGCCTTGCTGTACAAACATTTCCCCTAAGCAATTAAAGAAAAAAGAACATCAGATTTTTGAGAGACCTACTTAAATGCTTATTCTATGGTATTAGAGAATTATTACGTTAAAACTTAAGTAGTATCTCTGTAAAACTAACTCTCACAAAATTGTATCATATACTTTCCAACATCTCAGAAACTATTGAATTTATAAAGTTATATTTCAAATAAATTTATATATTTATATTTATAATTTTTGTTTAATAGTACTATACTTTTGCAATGATAGGTTATTTAGTATCTCTAATAGTGGCGGAGATATGGAAATTTCCGCTTTTGTAAAGTAGGGCCTACCCTAAAAGTCATTTTCATGGGAAAATGAAAATAGCCATTTATTTATAATCTTAATCAACGCCTAGATACGAATTTTAACCAAAATCGTTTGAGCCGACTTTGAGAAAATGGATTTTTTCTCTTTTCGCCCTTTATTAAACTACTCTTAAATTTATGGTTAAACAAACACACAGACAGACGGCATTGGAAAGAACACTTTTAGAGTTCGGGGGGGTCAAGAAACGTCAACATCCATCAACATCTTGGGTTAGATATTTTTAACGGTCGCCATACTTTACCTTACTTTTTCGAAAAGTGTGTATATATATATATATATATATATGCGTATAGCTTGAAAATAATTGATTTTATAAAAATATGCTTCAGATAAAATATTTGTATTATAAATAGAACTACATAGTTGTAATGATAAATAATTTCAAATCTCAAACACTTACGGAGATATAATCGAAAATTAGAATTTTCGCTTCAGACCGGAACCCTTAAAGTCATTTTGCCGAAAATTTTAGAGTAGCCATTTTGTTTGTAATATTGATCAATGCTTTGAAATGAAATTTAATCAAAACCGTTAGAGCCGATTTTGAGGAGAAAATCTATTTTTTCTTCCTTTGCCCTTCAGTAAATTACCCTTAATTTTAGGGCTGGAAATCAAATTCCAAAAATCCCTAGGGGCAACCCTATGAACACCCTATGAACACCCTAGATACCAAGTTTTACCTCAATTGGTAAAATAGATTAGGCTCTACTCCAAACTACATACAGTTGGCAATTCAAAAACCACTTTTTCGGATTCGGATGGTCATGAAACTTCAAAGTTCATCAAAATCTCAAGATATATGTTTTGGACGATCACAATACTTTCTCTACCTGTAAGATAGCGAGAAAGTAAAAATGACACCAGGTCTCGGGAATCAAACCAGGGAGCTTCCTGTGTTCCAGGAGTCATTTTTAAACTAAATTAAATTAATTGAATTGTTTTTTCTTCCATAAGGACATTACCGTATCTACAATGATTTTCGCCTTGTGTATTGAATTTTGTATCAAGAAGGTGACCTGGCGGTCTAGGGGTAAGGTGTCAGAGTACTATGCTGGCGGCCGGGGTTCAATCCTCGATCCCGGCATAAATTTATCTGATTACCAAACCCTTCCTTCACCTCTGACAAGACATCTTGTGAATGTGGGGAATGCCAGGCCTCCACCGTGGTTCGGATTCCACGTTAAACTGTAGGTCCTCCATTTCATCTCACAATCACCCTACCATTACACATTAGCGTAAGTGCGTATAACCAGAACGGGTAGTAAGACGCGGTGCTAATAATAATAATAATAATAATGTATCAAGACAATAGTGGTGGCCCTGAGAAGGCACGTTATTAAACAAACACGTGACACATGCACATTTCAAGTCGGCAACAGTTGTAGGCAATGATGTCACTGTGCAGTTTAATAGAGGAAGGAGGCTGCTGTTATGACGTCAATGCAGTGGAGGGTGTAGTTCCAAACTCAGACCACATAGCAAGCAGGGCCCAGTGAGTTTCAATACATATATCGAGAATAAACGTACAAGTTGACTACGGGTGACTTGCAAAGATACTTATCTCAGTTGGACAGGAAATGTAAGTCTTTTTGTCCTCTGCTCGGCCACGAATTGTGATTTCATGTAAGGAACGACAAACTCAAGTTCTTCATTAATTACTCAACTCTTTAATTATAAGACATTTAATGCTCTAGAAAGTAAATAAAGTTTTAGAACATTGTCGTCTCGTTTCTTTAAAAAATCTTATTTGAATGAAACCACCTTTAATCAATATCATTTTTTATCAACAATAACATAACGTCAAAAATTTCGCGTTATAAACCCTTGAAAACCACTGTAATAATCTTTGGCCAGCTACGCTTAGAAAACCCCTTTAATACAGCCCTGGACGTAGGATTAGCCTGATTTAAAATGGCTTAGCTCAACATAGTTTATTATTATGTTCACAACTTAATAGAGATTAATTATAACGACTTTAAATGACTTAGCTGACTTAACTTAATCTAGTTATGCCTAACCTAGCCTAACTTACCTTTATCAGTGTCTAAATTCTAAGCTCATATGGCATAGTTTTCCGGTGATTGGGAGGTCAAGGTTTGTATCCCGGCCGGGTGTACTCAAAGTTGTAGAGTGTTTTTCATTTAAAAATAAGTATTTTTCAATTTGACTATATTTTTCAAAATATGGTAAAAGGGTTTCTCTGGTCTTTACTACAGTGTCTTCTGATTAAGACTCCAGGTTGGCGCAACGCGATATGGCGACTGGTTTCAGCTGTATTTCCCAAGTAAATTAACTTCGCACAGCTAAACCTAAGTTACTTCACACTCAAATGACCATATAATTAAAATATTATAATTGTATTTGGTCGGCCACAATCTTAGCTAGGAGTTTGCTGTCGGGAGTTAAGTCTGTTATAAATAACTCATATTGTTGTTCTTTGAGGCCAATTATCCCACTACCGAAAATGTCCAAACGTTAAGCAACTTAAGATTTATTTAGTTCTAAAAATGTATTATAAACTATTAGGCCACTTTATATTTATAATTAAATTCAATAATTGTGGATGATACGTTTTATTATTATATGATGTATAAAACATTTATTTCTACGACTAGGAAAAGGCTTCTTATTTCACATCCACTGAAATCCTAATTTTCCATGTTATAAAATCCTCTTGGAAATGTAAACTTTGTAATAAATTTGTGTTTTAATCTTTTAATTTTTTAAGAATATAAACTACGAACTACGAACTGCTTCCAGCCTATGGCCTGGGTCAGTTTTTTATTCAAGTCATATATTTTCCACTACTGGCTTGTTAGTTCTGTTGAGCTTCATAAGCCTTAAAATCTATCTTAAGACTAGGATAGGAACAACAACCAGGCCACGGCTGTTAATTTATCAATATGAAAGGGTAAATCCATATTTTCATAATTGATAAATATTTAGGCCATACCGGGAATCGAACCTGGGACCCTTAATACAGAAGATAGACACGCTACTAACTGAACTAAGATGTAGAATTTACTCCTGAGTAATAGGACATTTAATTTAACTACACTATCACTATGGACAGGGGTGACCTGGTGGTCTAGGGGTAACGTGTTAGACTTCTGTGCTGGTGGCCGTGGTTCAATCCCAGGTCCCGGCACAGATTTATCTGATTACCAAACCCTTCCTTCACCTCTGACAAGACATCTTGTGAATGTGAGGAATGCCAGGCCTTCACCGTGGTTCGGATTCCACGTTAAACTGTAGGTCCTTCATTTCATCTCACAATCACCCTACCATTACACATTAGCGTAAGTGCGTATAACCCGAACGGGTAGTAAGACGCGGTGATAATAATAATAATACTATGGACAGGTTAAGAAAGGTCACCCCCCTCTCCCCCAATCATCAATTACAAACCAACAAAGTACTTCAAAGGGGGTGGTTGAACAATGCATACAAAATGGTACTATCCACAGCAGGTCTGGTTGAAGATGGCAATGAGTTAGAAAACAACAATAGCCCTATACACAAAGATTTGCTAAAATAAATAAACATGCATCTACCAAGCTTTAAAAATAACCATAAAGGGGCTCAAAGAAATTTCAAGGAGAGACAGATCCCAGGGCCCCAATATTTCTATGTCCATGTCTGTTAAACTGTGAATATTACATTCCATATCGAATGATATTATTTTTAGTACATTGTGGGAAAATGTATTTAATTATAGATGGTAAAGAGGAGCGGGTGTAGGGGCAGGCAGAAAAATGCACCAGTCGCATCTTTTTTATTTTGTCACCGCCATGGAGGTTGGGATTCGAAACCCGCCCAGGTGTACGATGAAAAGTTAATTTCGAAACACAAAAATTCAATTTATATATTATATGCTGTATAGGGATTATTGATAACAACCCGTGTTTAAAATTCTTGATTTTAATAAATAGAATGTTCTAAGTCATTAACTTGAATATGATTATAATTAATTAATAAGACGTCTGAAAGAAATACGCGTCATGACCTCTCAATTTGTAAACAAAAATGCGCCATTAGTTGTATTAAGAGTTGGCCCAATTCTATCTGATTTATATGAAACTGATGTTCTCAATTTGATCGATCATGGGCTTCAAGCTATAGCTGATAAATTTAATTAATGTTACTTTAAAATGATTTTTTTCCAAACTATTAACGCTACTTAAACGTAGGTGGTATATTAGTCCCACTCAGTATTGGGTAGATATTTTCTCGCGTGGATATTATCTTCACCTTTTCTATGGCTGCAGAATCTAAACAACCTAACAAATGGTTACAAAGTGCACTTTTTAATTCCTCAAGACCAAAACATATAGCATATGTGGAGAGATTCTCAAACAGTAACATACGTTTCTATTTTAAGATGGGGTATTTCATTTCTGGCTTGAATCAAGTGAAAAGTTATTTTTTTTAATGTTATTAATAAAAACAATCAAATACTCAAACGTAGCTCACAGTTTTAGAACCGATTTCTTGACTATCGAGCCAGAATCATAATAATGGCTTGTTTAAAAATGAATATTCGTGATAATTATGTCTAAAATTTAATCAAACACTGCATCTACACACGTGTTTAATATTACAGTCTAATAATGAATGGAAGCTGTTTCACTTACGCAACTGCGCCATGCTACAGCTGAACGTGTTCCTAACGACGGTGGGGGTACAGCAGGGCCATCATCGCGCTTCCTGGAACACATTCAAATTTGAAATCAAAGTATTTTTTTAAATAAATATGTATAATACCAAAAAAAAATAATTAAAATATTGTGGGAATAATAAATAGTCCGTGATTTAAACAGAAAATTAAGAAATCCCACTATTAACCAAAAGTGATTTAATACCAGAAATGAAATTCCTCTCTGTCAATTAAATGGTGCAAGTTTACTAGGCCCCCTATTCAGAACTCATCGGGTCGGTTTGAAAATAATTAATAAGAATGCTGTAATAATTGGCGTAAACGATAACAACGAAAAGGTTAGGTACTGTTAGGCTTTAATAAAGTTAGAATTTTTTTAAAAAATTCTCGCTAAACAATGCAAAAGCTCTGCCTTCTGTGAAATGTGTTCATAAAAACTTCAAGTTATACCTTATGTGATTTTAGGCAGGTAGTTTCATTGTAGGAAAGGATTTGTTATTTTTCTCTCCTTGGAATATGAATATAAACTCAATACAACTATATCAAGTGGTTTTAGTAATCTATCCAAGACCATGTCCAGATATGTGGTGGCTCAAAGGGAAGACCCACAACAGGAGATGAAAAGTATTATATCTTAACAAAATGGCCACCAATGAGCAGTTTTTTAATTTATTTTTAAACAACCAAGGTTGTTGGCGTTGTGATTTTTAAAGACACCGGTTAGCTACTAGATTAGGTATTAAGGCAGAGTATAAATATATGTATTATATTGATAATACTTAAGAGGGAGAAGGGGTTAAAGCCCCCAACTTTCCTCCCCCTCCACCTTGGTACAGCCATGGTAATATCACATTGGCTGAAGTCTACAATTTAAAAGTATAGCTATTAGATTGGAAATATTGGAATTTAACTTAAATACGCAATCAAAAGTATGAGATTAGGGCCTACCTATTCTTTTTCAATAACACAAGCCACACAGGGTACGCAAGGAGGCTTCTGCTGCACCGAGAACTTGTTCTTTGAGTCAAATGGAGCCGAATTAAGCAAACAAATTTCTGATGTTGAACAACTGCGGGGCTATGCGCCGAGAAAGCTTTAACTAACCTAAGTAGGTAGTTAAGCGCATAAGAAAACCCACCCGTCACCCATTATAGAGCACCTGCGCACACCACCGCGTTTTTGTGGTACTAATGGAGTAGCTTTTCTGTAATAGAAAAGAGTAGACGTGGTAAGGAATATGACTCTCTCAATGATCTTAATGTATTACATATGCTATATATTATTATGATTGAATGGTCTTAAATCATTACAGCTCATGGGTTATCAGGGACAAACTTGATATTTTATATTTTTTGTGTTTCATTGTTAAGGCAAAGTAAATAATGTATGGGGCTGAAATTTAGTATAACTAGACAATTATTTGAAATGTACACGGTGATATATCTATAGTATTCATATTATTATTAATAATATAGTTATTAATAATAATTGTACTGTTATTAATAATATTAATCAACATATCATTTGATAAAGTTAATAATAATGATATTTAGCATCGCGTCTTACTACCCGTTCGGGTTATACGCTTTAAGTACTAATTACTCTATTGGATTAGGAATTGGGAAGGTTGAATTAGAGGAAGTGAACACGCATTTGCGTGGAGGGAGAGTGGAAAACCATTTAGGAACCCCCACCCCCCAGTTCACCCGGCCGAGATTCGAACCTCGATCTCCCCGTCCTCAGCAGTCGAGCTCAATACGACAAGCGCGTTAGCNGAGATTCGAACCTCGATCTCCCCGTCCTCAGCAGTCGAGCTCAATACGACAAGCGCGTTAGCCAACTACGCCACCGAGGCGGGTTTGATAAAGTTTATGAGTTTAAATATTTAGGAACAATTTTAACTAGCAATAACGATATTAGATTGGAAGTTAAGTAAAGAATTTAGTCAGTAAATGCATGCTATAACTCGGTCGGTAAGTTGTTGACATCTCGCCTACTGTCCAAAAATGTAAAACTAAGAATACACAAAACAATAATTTTACCAGTGTGAAACATTGTCTCTTACGTTTCATGACGAAAACAAATGGAGGATGTTCGAAAACAAGGTGCCTAGAAAGATAATTTGGGGTAAAAAGGGTTGAGTAAACTGGGGAGTGGAGGAGGTTAAATAATTATGGGCCACCTACCCTGTACTCGCCACAAGACATTGTTAGGATAGTCAAGTCTCGTAGACTATGGTGGGCAGGACATGCATCAGGAATGGGAGATTCTAGAACCTTGTTCAGGGTAATGACTGGTAAACCCAATACGAAGAGACAATTAGGACGACCTTGACGCAGATGGGAGGATAACATTAGAATAGACCTGAAAGAAATAGGGTGTAGTGAGGTGGACTGGATAGAGCTGACTCAAGATAGGGATAGGTGGCGTATTTTTGCAAGTGCGGCAATGAACTCTAAGTTCCTCATAGCATGTTAAACCTACTGTTTAACATGTACAGTAAAAATGCCATAAATAGAATTAACACAATGAATACAAGAGCTAATATATTTTAATAATGTGTTTCAGATATTAACTCACGGTGGATTTATGCTGTCGGGGAACGCCCAAGCTCCAGGAAAACTGTCCCAGCTGACTATGCCGGGACCATCAGCTAAACGCCAGCTTACTCACAGGCCCCGCTTCGAAGAAATGGCAGGGATGTTTTTCTCTGGGCGCCACACCATCAACGAGCGCTAGTGGACACTCAGTGAAATTCCGCAACTTAACCCTCTTGCCCCCTTAGATGTCCATATGCAAACCTTCCCCGAGTTCGTCAGTTCTGTGACTATTTAAGTCATTCCTCGCTTCACATTTTGGATGGGAGTACAAGGTGTCATCCTGCCTCCCTTACGTGTTCCTGGCTTTTAAGCATTTTGAACGTGTGCTAGTCTACGTCCTACGATTGAACTTATGGTGAAGATGAAGAAAAAGGTCGGCTGAAGCGTTGAAGAATCCCGTGCCCGGGAAGCGACCGGCCCCGAGAAGAAAGAAGTTGGTGTCGTGCATCAGGGGATCCACCGTCAGCCGCAGGCTTGTGTGGCCCGTCTTAGCTGGGGGAGTCGAAGGTTTCCGTTCGCGGGGACTGGAGGCTCCTCCGGTCAGAAGGGAGATCGTGCCGGGTGGCAAGTGGTCTACTATAAACCCGAAGGTCGATGCCTAAGCGGCAGCTGCCCACTCGAAGGGCAACAAGCCTGCAGTCAAGGCCAAAGCCAGTGGGGCACTCCAACTCCCGGAGTCGAGCGTGCCGCTGGCCGAAGGGAACACGAGTCACCTTTGGGTGCCGAATCGGCCCTTTCCAGGGCAAACGAGGCTAGCATGACCCCCCAAGTTACCGGAGAGGTGGGCGCAACAAGCAGCCAACCCGGCGAAGCAAGCGTGGCCCCTCTAACTATCGGAGGTGAGTGTGTCAATGGTGACTGCCACCAGGAGTCACTGGCCCTTCTCGGGGCGAGTGATGATCCGGCGCAACATGACGGCCAGCGAGACCTCTCCAACTACCGGGGAGATGGGCACAGATAGCCCGGGTGAAGTCAGGTCGGCAGAAATGCCGATACGGGCGAGTCCAGCGGGAACCCTCCAACTATAGGAGGTGTGCGTGCCGCTGATGGCCAAAAAGAACTGGAGGCCCTTTTCAGGGCCGACAGCCCGCAAATCGCAAAGAATGACGAAAGTTCCCACCAACACGATGGATGTAAACCTAACGGTACCAACGGAAGACCTAACCAGGGTGAGTCCAGCCGTCTTTCGCTGGTAAAGACCGCTGCAAGCAGCACTGATGCGAGCAATATCGCAAGGGCCTCAAAAACCCGCGTCAACTCCAACACCTTTCGCCAAGGGGTGTCGGCAGGAAAGACATTTTCTTCCGACTTGGAAGACCGGGTCACACGCTTTGCGCGTGTTGACAACTCATGGGATTCCATGGACGTGGAGGGACGGTCTTCAGGACAAGACCTCCCGTTGATGAGTGATGAGTCGAGCCAGGGGTCCGATGATGAGTCTGACGGATTTTAGACCATAAGACTCCACCGAAGGTGTAAGGCCGGCAACACCAGGTACTGGGGGGCAACCCTAACCATTTAGATGGTAGCTCTAGTGATGAGAGTGAAGGCAAGAGGTAGCCCGGGTCAGGGAGCACCATCTATGATCAAAGGTGGGAAGCGGCGGAAACCTAAGGGTATCAACGCATGCCGTGTCTGACCCCAGCCTGGTACTAGTGGTTCTGGGCCGGCTCACAAAGCCAAGAGGGAGATCCCTCCCATCATCTTGTGTGATGTGGAGGACTACTCTAAAGTGGCGAGGGCCATCCGATCCAAGGTATGAGAGCCGATGGAGGCAGTCCGGCAGCCGAGGGATCGAGTGTGCCTCCAGTGTGGGTCGTAGGAAGCTTACCGCGCCCTCCAGAAGTTCTTGACAAGCCCGGGATCCAACATTGTTCCTACGAGCTAGGACGATAACGACTAGTCAGGGTTGTGGTGAAGAGACTCCTGACACGGACAAACCCTGGCGACATCCAGAATGAGCTGATGGAGATGGATTTCTCCAAGAAATCCGTCAGCCAGAAGCTTTCCCAGTGGAAACGGGATCAGAGGAACGGAGAAAGGCAGCGGTTGCCAAACTTCGTTGTCTCTCTAACTCCCGGGAAGCACACCGTAAGGCTGTACTCCATATCAGTCCGGTGCGGGCTCCGCGTCAAGGTGGAGAAATACAAGTCTTCTGGCAGCCCGGTTCAGTGCAAGAACTGTTCCCGGTTTGAGCACGTGTGGAAGGATTGCCGTGATAACCCTAGGTGTCGGCTCTGTGGTGGTGATCACGAGAGGGTTGGGTGCCCAGAGGAGAGACGATCACCCCTCCCCCGGAAGTGCCTGCACTGCTCAGGAGACCACTCCTCGGTATGGCGGGGCTGTCCCTCGTGCAGATCCTTGTGGGTGGCAGAGGCTGTGCGGGCCTCCAAGGGTCAAGAAGGAAGGACGGATGGTCCAAGCGAAGGCCAAAAGCATTCTTGGCACGCTGCAGTACAGAAGGCGACTCCAGCTCCAACACCAAAGCCACTAGTGCAATCTTTCACCGGTGTGCTGTCAGGGAGACCAACCCCTCCAACTCAGGCCGAGGCACCTGACAAAACCACACTACCAGAACCAGTGGCATCTGGTTCTTCCCTCTCGGTCGAGGACTCGTCCATGACCACTCCTCTCCCAATCCAAACCCCCATTTCCCCGTCCCCCACTCCCTGCACCTCCATCCCCCCTTTGCACCCTTCCAACCCTTTCCTACCATTACCCACTCTTACACCCCACCCTACCCTCTCCTCACACCTTCCCCTTTCGCCCCTGCCACCCCCA